>VYZX01013840.1:111829-137578 GCA_013401335.1 Brachypteracias leptosomus | reverse complement strand
ATTGATCTCCCGCCGCACTTCCATTTCACCACCACCTCAGAAAAAAAATATAACAATGTGCTTTATGTATTTGTTTGAAGATCCTTGTAAATTCAAAAGGAAAAAATTTAATTTTATGGGCTTGACTGTCAATCAGTGATCCGTTTTATTATATTATAGGTTGAAGGTTGTTCTAAATGTCAACAGTAAAATAATTTAGTCAGTATTTGAACAAGGCATATAAGTCTGACCTACACCAACCGACCATCTTTTGAAGTACTTCATGCTTTCTCTTTCAAGGAAAGCCTTGAATCATCTACTGTATTTACATTGAGCTCCCAAATAAAAAGCAGCACATCTGTATTTCCATTGCTAATGTGTCTCATTTTAAAACAATTTGTATTTATTGTAGTGTCAGCTAGCAAAAACAAAAAATGGAATACAGATTTTTGCAATGTGAAGCACAGAGAAGCACCAAAATACACTTTGTCTCAAGCACAAGGTTAAGATGTAGCCTGGGGTTAAAGCACTGAACTCAACAAGGTATCTGAAGAGATAAAACAGGTGCCTAAACGCTTCTGTTGGTATATACCAAGGAGTCTAGCTACACAGATAAGCACATTCTCAAAGCCAGACATTCCCATTCCCTCCCCCTCTTCCCCACCCATAAATCCTCAGTCCTGTGCCTTGGACCTGCTTTCAGTCTGGATCAGCCATATGCATTACAGGAAATAACTGAGATTTAGTTCTTAAGTCCATTGTGGCAATTTGAACCCAAGCTCCTGTTAGGCCACAACAGGAAACAGGTCAGGGATTTTGCTCAATAACATGCAGGTCTGCTTCTCAGCATATGCATACTTGCAGAATATGAGAACTATAATGCTCATTCTCACTTTCAGGGGGATTTCCTCTACTAAACCTATCATTTAGGCACACCTAACACTCCTGGATGTCTAAACCCCTAGACATTTATCACTTTGCCACTCAGCAACCAGAAAGTGACATGGCTAATGAGCTAACAAGCTGTTGAGAGGTTTAATTTAGGCCAAAACCCAGAACACTCAACGCTGAAAGAGTCTGCCAAGTCACCAGTGCTGAGCCTAAGTCGGTGTTTTGACACCCCCTTTATTCTCCTTTTATGTTTTCATGTGTGGCAGGTTCACCTGTCCCAATAAAGACTGAAACTTCTGGACTGCTGAAAGAGTTAAAACTTGAAGCCTTGGTTTGGTTGTTGAGTTGCCCAGTGTCTCGGTGACTGTGGTCATGGACACACCTCAGTCAAGTGATAGGAAAGGAAAGGCCCTTCGGTTGACAGACAAAGCCTTCAGTCAATGAAACGCATGCATCAAGACAAGTTTCTGGACCGCTGACAATATATGATCACAGATCAGATTTGATTAGGATATTAAATGGAGCCTCTTCAGAGGGCAAATGGAGACTGTGCTCCTTGGAGCAATGTGTCTGCAGTTGGGGACTCTCCCATTGGATCAGGATGCCACCCAAAGTAACCCCTCAAAGTTGAGAGCCCTCACCCTAGTGTGTGGGTGATTGTGCATTTTGGGTCATCATCCCTAAAACTTAAGTTTAAGTCAGGTGTGTGATACTAGTTCTGGTTGACAGACATCCAAATCTGTAGTTTACTAATGTTTGTTGGAGTGCTAAACATTTTTTTATTAGAATAAGTCTCATTCTGAGTACCTGCCTCATTTACTTTGAGAGACTGACGCCATGTAAGCCACTTCTCTCCAGTTCTTTGCAGGTAAATCCCAAATCTGCTGGAGCCCCTGACTACAGGAGGCACATTTCCCAACAGTGAGTTCGTTCCCTGGGCCCTCCCTTATCACCTGCCCATGAAAACCTCTCATACAACCCAGTATGCCCTAACAGGATTCCCTGCTGTTAGGATCATCACACAATGAGAGTCCTAACCCTATCATATGGCAAATGTCAGGAATACCAGGATGTCGGTGGACAGCAAGGTCTGTACACCTCCATACATATCTCCTTTTCTGAACACTCATCACTTGCAGTACCCCATGACTGGAAAGCTGGAATTAAACCACTGGCAGACATACAGGGAGCACTGTGCACAGCATCAGCCAACGACCAAGGAGCTATCAGCTCAAGTCCCTGCCATATTTGGGGAGGATAGGGACTTAAAAACTCTTAATATCCAAGGTAAGGCTATTGTGTAGGTTGGCTGTCTTATTCTCCCTGGGGTTGGAGACCAGGGTGGAGGAGGGTAAAATGAAATGACACCCTGAGCTATTTCAATTTATTGGTTAAAACAATTAGTACTTTACATATCTGGCAAGCTGTAAGGCTCAAAAAAATTCCCTGAGAAATGGAGTGGAATTATTTTTCAAAATATTTAATTAATTCACCATTTAACTGGATTTTTCTGCACAGATAGGGGATGCATGCCTTTTTCCAGTCACAGATGACATTGCAGAAAAGGCTACACCCTCCCTGTTCGAGGTAGCCTCTATCTTTGGTTTGCCAGTAGATGTGCTCTTGTGAAATCTCTTAAGTGCTTTCTATAATTTTGAGGGCTGAAAATACTACATGAGAGAGAACAGAGGTCAAAAAAAGTTATTATGAAAGTTATTAGTTAATAATTCTCTTTCCCAGTGAATAACCGTACAAACAAAAGTTACCTATATCATATCTGAAGTTCAGCTAGTACTTACCAAAAGTAACTAAATTATGAAACTTCACGAGTTCATTTGCTTTCCAGGCCGCACAGGTTAGTTCCTAACTTAAGCTGAACTACTCAGGTTTTCCAAATGTTTATGTGAAGTAGTTTTGGCTGTTCTTCTCCATAATGTTTATTTCTAGCCACAGAGATACCTAATGCTTTTTTATTTAGGAGTTTTGACCTGAATTTAGAAGGCAGCTACTTAATGTCACTGTTTTCCTTTGTCCTTCAGAAATAACTTATTTGTAAATTTAAATCACCTTCAGCCAGTAACAGCTTCCAAGCTGCTATAAATGATCAGTTTCTAATCTCTCTAAAGTTGATTACAAGTGGACACTTTCACCCATTATAAAAGAAAAAGGACTGCAATCCTCAATAAATAATCCTGATGCAAAATGCAAGGACATAAACCAGTTTCATTAAAAAACAAGTGAAGGCACCACTTCAGTATTCATGGCAATAGGATTTTCCCCAGGAGACAACATTTCATCCAGGGTGCTTAGGTGTTTGAAGACAGAAAAGAGATCTCCCACTCTTCTAAGAGGATACTTAATGATTAATAAGAAAATAACATGTAGGTCTTGCTTTTTAAAATAAACAATTACTTTAGATCAGAAAGAATTTGAATCAGAAAACAGTCATGGAGCTATCAATATTCAGTAACTTATGAATTACCTTGACAGTGCTTGCTACTTTTCAGTCTCAAAATTAAGACGGCACTTAAAGCAGGATTCACCTCACCAAGCATTAGCTGCCTAACAACTCATTCTCTAGGTTCCTTTTATAGACAATGGAAAGATGCCTCCAGACAGAAGTTTGTCTCTAACACAGAAGGGACAAATCATCCTTCAGAAGAGACCAACTCTATTGTCTAATGAAGAACCATATCCAGCTAGTCAAGACTAGACAGTAACCTTTAGATATTAACATGAGATCAGATAAGCCCTATACATGGTGAAGTAAAACAACATATACTTACTTTTACTCATATTTATACATGGAGGGGGGAGGTGTTTTTCACAGTACGTTCACTCTTTCATTGCCCTTTAAGTCAACTGAAAATTTGTAGAAAAAGGAATTGAGAACTTAGAGCTGCAACCCAGCTTCCAGAGGTACCAAATACCTACAATTCCCACTGAATCAAAATCTCACCGTGGATTCTTCTAACTTCCAGGTTTTATTGCCTAATTGTAAAATGGAATAGAATATGCAATCACCATTTCAGGCAGCCTGCCACACTTCCACAGGGTAAAGAAAAGGCACTGCTTAACAAGTTTTATTCTGTGAACACAAATTTCTTTCTTACCCATCATACAACCATATTTTTACCCTGAAACCCACCTATGTACAAGAAATTCTATCTACACCTATATCTATATATTGAAAATCTCTCTGTAGTTACTATCATGTAGCTAAGCTTCACCAAGTTCCTGCCAAGTACCGAACTGATGACCAGAAAAGTTACCCAAGCTTGTCCAAGGTCACACAGAATTGGCATCCTGGTTTAAACTAAAGCTCAATGAGGGCTCTAGGAGTGCTTAACTCATTGTGGTGGGTTTACCCTGGCTGGGTGCCCGGTGCCCACCCCTAGTCCCTCTATCACTCCCCCCCCCACCCCAAACCTTCGTCAGCAAGGCAAGCGGGGAGAGAGTAAGATGGAAAAGAAGAACCCGTGGGTTATGATAAGAAGCAGTTTAATAAACAGCAGAGAAAGCAAGGTCGCGTGTGCGCAAAGCGAAAGCAAGCAAAACCGTTACTCTCTACTTCCCATCCGCAGGCGGTGTCGGGCCTGTCCCGGGAAGCAGGGCTCCAGAACGCGTACCGGTTGCTCGGAGGACAAACGTCTTACCCTGCATCCCCACCGTCCTCCTCCCTTTATAGTTGAGCTGACGTCATATGGTATGGAGTATCCTATTGGTCAGCTCGGGTCGGCTGTCCGGGTTGTATCCCCTCCCAGATCTTGCCCGCCCCCGTAGCTTTGGTGCCCTGTGGGCACTGATAGTCATAACAAAGGGGTGTGTTATCAACACTCTCTGGGTCCTAGTACTGCAGCATGAGAGCTGTATGGGGAAAATCAGCTCAGACAGACCCACTACACTCATATATGAATTAGCATCATGTATAGGTTGCAAAAATATACCAGAACAAACGTCTAGCATAGACATACTTAAGTAAGTAAAAACTTTGTAATCGCAGGTAACTTACACTAATGAATTCAAGGAAATATTAAAACCTCTGAAACTCACTGTTTGTAACAGTTTACATCCTCTCATCCTCTTTGTGTCAGTCTGGTACTTTCTTTCCATAGCGCAGTATAGCTTTTGATAACATTAAAAATAGATTTTTTAGTTTTAGTGTAATCCAGATTTTTTAACCTATCCAAACTCCTATTTATTTTATTTGTAATATAAAATGATTAAAGTATACCTGCTGCTCAAGAAACATAGTTTTAAAAGTCTCAGTAATATTTTCTATCTAGAGCAGCTAATGCTAAATATTTTCATTGTGCTTTCTGCCTCAGCTCAAACACTAAAAAGATACTGTGCTTGTTCCCAGGCACAAACACGAAGAATAAGACCTGCTCCGCATACAAATGTGCTCCCTTAGGTGTTGTTTGTATCACCTGTTGAAAATGCCTCTCGTAATTCACACAGTCTTCTCCAGGTGAGGTGACAGAAACCTTTCCTCCCTCACTGTGCAGGATGACTCTTCTCCTCCCTCTTAGCAGAGGAAGGTCCTCTGCTGAGGATACAAACCAGCTGGTGAAGAAACCTACTAGGGCTGCCACAAGATTTACACCCATGTCTAGGCATAGACATCACACAAGTCATCAAAAAAAGGCTTTATTCCACATTTTCCCTCTTTTATATATATTGCCTATTACTTAAATCTATTTAAAATGTAGCATAATACTTATTGAGACTTAAACTATTATAAGCTCTCAATTTTTCACACTTAAAAATCATGTTGAAGTATAGAATATATCCTTATGAGGGCCAGATATTACCCTTTTCATGAGGAAAGCTTTTCAAATGTTGATTTACTGATACTAAGTAAAGTAACCCTATTTCTTCAGGGGAGAATAGACTTGCAAAAAGGGTGTTTTGCTCTCACAGGAAGGAGACACAGTTTAAAAGTGTTTCTGTATTATTTTCCTTAAAGCATTGGTGAGGCAGAACTCCAATCCACACGTTAGCCGGCCAAACCCCTGCTCACCACCATCACTGACTCTTCTACTTCACACCAGGCTGGATGTGGAAATGACTTTCCCCTGGACCATGACAAGAGGCAGCTTGATCCTACTGCAGAAGGTAAAAGGCTTTTTTGCAACAGGTTCCAGTATGGCTGGATCTTGCATATCACAACTTGACGTGAACTGTTTCTTCTCACTAATTCCTGTGTGTATCCAGAAGGGACAACACTGACATTTATAAAAATTAGTGTACATTTTTCATTTATTCTGCTAAAAAATCTCTAATTACCAAAAACTCCTGCAGCTTTTTCTGGAATTCCAGAACAGCAACTCAAAAATTTTCCAATTTATAAAACTTTTCTATGTCTGAGATATTTCAGTCAAAATGTTTATTCTTCAGTCAAAATATTTTACTTTTTCCTCTTATAGCTCAACTGACACTCTACTTTGAAAGTTTTTTGCTTGGTAAAGATGGTATTCATATATTTTTAGGTTAGAATAAGACAAGATTCCATAGTAATGGTAATGTTTTACTCTAAAGTAGAGAAGAAAAGGAACACAGAAAACACGTATCTAAAATGTACAGTATTAAAATATGTCTTCATGTAATTTTACATATCATGTATAAAAAATATACCTTAACTGAGGTATTTCCTTAATGGCTGTCATCCCTACACATACATGCTTGCGCATGTAAAATCTGAAGTTGTTCCAATACATCCCATATTATATATAATATCCTATTATTACTATCCTATTATCATATTATTGCTGCATGTTCCATTGGATTTCAGTGATACCTCAGTTAATGAAATGAATGCAAACTTATTCATACTCCAGGTAGCCAAATGGTAAGTACATGCTGAAACAAGTGTACTTATGCCAACAAGATTGATTTCTGCAACCTGTCTGTTGTCTGTGTTAGGTCCTGCTACAGAAGTCACTATTATCACCTTCCGCTTAATCACCAACTATTTTTATCGAACAGCAGCCTATTTTTAGCACACACAGTGCAAACCTTACAAACCCCAACTTCTACCTTGTGTTTAGATCTTCAGCAGCTAGTGCTTAAACCCTGCATCATGAATCATCCTTTTAAAACTCACGTCTCTTGAATTATATTAGCTGACCAGTTTTGTGCATAGTTAATGTATTTAATTTTACCTCTTGCCTTCAAAACCAAACAGTTCATTTAGCAACCATACGGCAGAAAATCTGGATCCATTCTGTTGTGCAAATCAAATATAGAAATTGATAATAGTTTTGGCATATCTGCCAACCGTGGCTAAAACCTGTTGCCATTGTACCTTTTAAATTAGTTACTCTGATTAAAATTCTTGAAGAAAAAACATTTCTGAAAGATATACAAAGGTTAACTAATTTGTAATAATTTGAAAACTGACTTCTTTTGTGTAGGTAAAAGCATTGAGTTAAGGACATGGGAAGTAATTTTATCTTGTTGAAATAAGTAATCATTGCTTAAATTAATATCTTATTAAAATGATACCATAGAAAAAGCCTATTTTTCAAACATTCTTTTTTCAAGTCCTAGGCTATTAGAATTGAATATTCTAGTGTATGTTAAACAAATGCTTCATCAACAAAAGTACAATTTATTAACTACATTTTTAATTTTAAACATTGATATTTCTACATAGCATATTTAGCTTATTACTTGCTTGTATAGTTTATTAAGAAGTCATTCTTCAGAAAATTAAAAACAAAAAACAAATTAAAAGAATATTTCTCAATATTGAAAAATTCTAAACTGGAGTAATGGGAAAACACTGGCTTCTCTTCTATTATCACTAAATTAGGAGGACTTCTGGGACACCCTTTGCTGATGCCACTGAACTTTTCTCTGTCATCATTGGCCTACATTCAGATCTATGAACTGACTTAACCTGTCCAAGGATGCCTGGTCCTAGATTTAGTACACGAAGGCAAGAAAGTAAAAGAAGACTGAGCATGTCATGTTATACTCATTTTAAAAACAATAGTTCATTCTCCAAGAGCCTATACCCTTGTTCTCTCATTTGAAAGGTCCTTTTGGTAATACTAATTACTAAAAATGTAGAAAAAAATGTAACAGTCTGATTAAATCAGCTAAAAAAAAAGATCAAATTTTTAAATGTTGTTTTTTTTCTTATATCAACAAAAGTGTGTTCTTGCAATATTACCTAGTAATTGCAATTCCATCTCACAGAAACAAGAATTTAACATGCTTATGTTCAGCCTGTGTGAATGACATAAACCACGCACAGGCTGGAGTAGGAGGAATATGGTTCAAAAACTACAGTGCAGTCGTGGCCTTACGTTCGGGAATAGAAACAGGTATCTTAATTACATGTTATTTCCCCACCTCTCTGTCTTTCAAATTTTTCCTGTACTCCTTTCACTCTTTAAAAAAATGCATATTGTTATCTGCTTCTGAAGATCATTCATCCCATGCTTCCCTGGGTTCCCCTGTCTTTATCTAGTACTGATTTTGATCCCGTGTCTTCCTCCCTTATGCTTACTTTACAGAAGCCCTGCTTTATCTTGCCATTGTGTAACTTCAGTCCTCTTGCTGTTCTTATTGAACTGTTTCAGAAGCCTACAATTAATACATCCAAAAAAATAGGATATAGAACAAAATCAGCAGTGATGGCACTGGTAATTGACCTTTTGCTCTACTTTAAATTTGTAAAAACATATTAGGCTAATAAAAACAGCTCTAAAGGGGTTTCCATCAGATTTTTCAACCAAAAGTGAAATTACCTATGCTTTCTTAACCATATGCATGAATACATATCCATCAAAGCCATTCTGGCATGTCAGGCTCTGTCTGATGCAGCTCAAAACTGAAAAGGAAATTCACACAGCCACTAGCAGCTCTAAGCCCATCCATACACACCAGTGCTTGTCAGACCACTGGGGAAGGGAATCTGAAGCCCTATTTTCCCCCTCTGTAAAGTCACAAATATGGTATAGGTTTAGGAAGAAAATAAAAAGTGATTTTTTCTGTAGCACCTGTCAGTGAGACTTACAGTTGTTATTTTTACAGAATTTATTGTGTACACAAGTTTCCACCACCAAGAAGCAGAGCTTCTCATATCCCCCCAAATCAAGTTATACTTTGTTTCTTTAGCCAAGTCTGCTAATTGACTTGAAAACAAGAACTGAGAGCTTAAAGTTTATGTTGTATTGGGAATCAATAGGATCATCAGTGTACACAGTTTGTTATCTGTAGCCCATTTGCTGAATGTCTGAACCACTATACACTGTATTAATTGCATCCTTTTTTAGGATCAATGTTTAGAACCACAGAAAACATGCTTATAAAGTCATCCAATAGCAATGAAGTCAGGTAAGGATGGAGGCCCCATGATTACAGGAAAGCCTGGTACCTCTGCTCACTTAACAATATCCTGCATTCAGTTATAAAAGTAGTGAGAGATAAATCTATATTTAAAATGCTTGCTTTTCATCAGAGAGGGTAGGTCATTCATCAGTATCTCTCATCCTGCTTCTGCTTACCAAAGAGCTTAAAATCTGAAGATCCTCAGGCACTCTCAAGGATAAAGGTACTTGGAAACACTTCCCTGCTAGCTCAGAAAGCTTTTTTCAAAATACAGATGTAACACTGACTGGCATTTTCCAAGAATTTTGTGTAGAGGAAAGTTTTTCTCAAGCTTAGGATGCTGTCCTATTATGAAAGGCTTCCTGGGAAGCACTGACAGTCCCAGTAAGAAACTTATTTACTCATCTCATTTGCAACTCTTAAGCAAAGCTCTGCTTCAGATGGCACATTATATACTTTTCTGTCTAGTATTTGTAACATCTAATATCTGTCTAGTATCCGTTTCTGTACCATGAATAGACTGAATTCAGAAACAGATCTTTCACCTAGTAACTGTGGTTATGCAACCCAAAAAGTAGAGCCATGGGTGGCTCCAGGTAAATTTTTTGGCAAAGCAAACTGTTGAAGGTCCTACTACAGACTCTTGAACGATGAAGCTGTTTACCAGCATGGTGGACTGAGAAATATTTTCCCCCAAAATTTCCATGAAAATATCATTTTTGTAAAAATTTAAATTTGGCACACAACCTTCAGGGTCCTTATGTGTCAAGACCTTGTGTGCAGGGGTCAGAAGGTGTCGCAGTTCTTCTTTCCGGACTTTTGAGATTCTAATCCAGAAATTTATTCTTCAAATGGCTGGAAACCCTCATCTTGTTATCCAGTTTTATCTCCTCTCATTAAATGTAGTCATTAGATTCACCACTCTCAATATAACTCGCCTGGAATTTCATAATCCAGCTCTTAGAGAAGCCACGAATGTCACCACCGATCCCTCTGAGCTCTTAGGAGTTTCACTTACACATTCAGTATGACTTTCATATTCCCCTTCCAGCCACAAATCTTGAGTCTGCCTTTATTTCAACATCATCACCTTTACTAATAATCTTGACAAAATATTTACTTGGCTTTGGACAACCATGGTTGCAAAGAGCCTTATTTTCAACCTCTTTTTTGCTGTTTGTATATCTAAAGAGCAATCATTAGTGCTATTTATAACAGCTACATGCTGCTAGCTCATATGTGCTAATTACCTAATAGCTAGTAATACCTAATAGCTTATAATATATGACTGGCAACCTGTGATACATTTGAGTATTAGTCATGCAATTCAGCATGCTATAATGACTTGAATGGAGGAAGGGGGACAAATATGCACCATTGTATGTATTACAGATATATCAGCTTAGATCTACAAGAACAAACTCGTTCCGAATCTTGTAACCAGCACCACAGACCAAAATTTCTATACAATTCTATGAAATCTATATATAAGTGTGAAGACAAAGGGAATCCTATTATTGTAATGTAACACATGGCCATATTATTTGGTGAAATGCCAAATGACAGGTTGTACTGCTTGTGCAAGCTTCAGGTAACAGTGACTAAAACAAACACAACAAATTATGCATTGGTTTCTGCAAAGGTCTGGGAAAGTTAATGTGAGTCACACAGCCTATTTAAAATTCCCAATCCTATTTGCACAATAATACAGACTATATCATTATATGAATTATGGGAATCCAAAGCACTCATTTGTTAGCAAGGCATATAGCATCTAATTATGCGCACGCTTAAATTAAAACACTGGAGGGAATGTCACAAAGGAGACAGCTCCTTATCCTATAAATACAATCGCCTGGTTCTGACACACTTCAAGCCACGGTCTCCCAAGACGTGACCCAAGCCGGGGCGGGAAGGCCGGGAGGGCCATGGGCGCAAACCAGCAGCCTCCAGGCCTCACAGCTGCCCCAGCCCGGCACTGCCGCCCCAGCTGCTCGAGGGGGCCTGAGGCCGGCACGCCGGGCAGCGCCGGCACCGCAGCGCAGGCATCAGGCCTCACCGGCCTCGCCACTCGAGGTAACCCGGGTGGAGGCCGCCGCCCTGCTGGCGCTGCAGCACAACGTGCCCGAGCCGCTGACGGCGCCCAGGTCCCCGCCCAGGTGCCCTCCGAGGCACCTCCCTGTCCCTGCCCGGTGACACTGTCCCGTTGCCCTGGCTCGGAAGCGGGGGCCACCCCCACCCCCCACGCCGGGTGAATGAGGTGGCGCCCCCCCCACTCCGCTGCCCGGCGGTGGCTGCGCGCATGCGCGCCTGCTGCCAGTGGGGAGGCGAGAGACCTCCTGGCCGCCAGAGGGCGCTGCAGCGCAGCGCCGCACCGGGTTGCCCTCGGTCCCCGCCCTGCGGATTCTGGGAAGGGAGGGGGGTGAGGGCGTCTCCCGGCGGCGTCACTCCCAGCATGCAGCGCGGCCCGCTCCTGCCCCTGCTGTTGCCGTTGCTGCCGCCGCCGCTGCTGCCGGGGGGAGAAGATGGCGGAGGGAGGCGCGGCGGATCTGGAGACCCAGCGCACGGACGTCGCGGCGCTGCTCAAAACCGCCCTCCGCAAGGGCGACACCTGGTGAGGGAGTGGCGGGGGGAGTCCGGGCGGCTCGCGCGGGTGGCTCCCACCGCCCCCGGTGCCGCTTGGCTGGCGGAGAGACCGACCTCCTTTCCCTCGGCTCCCTCCCGCCCCCCGCGTGCGCGGAGGGCTGCCAGGAGAGGGGAGGGGGAAGGCGGGTGACAGGAGGAGGGGAACAAGCACCGTTCCCCCCCCTCCTTTCCGCCGCCCGGGTCCCTCAGCCGCAGTGAGGAGGAGAGCGGCTGCCCTCGGCTTGGCGTCCGGCAGGGCCGCAGGGCCGCGCCGCTGAGGCGCCCGGCGGGGGCAGGCACCGAGGTCAGCTCCCCGCCGGGCCGGCGGGCGGGGGAGGGGAGGGAGCGGTGTGAGTGGCGGGGCGCGGTGCCGGGTGGCGGCCCCGGATGGCAGCCACGGGCAGCGAGGGGCCCGGAGCCTGCTGAGGACTGATTTGCCCTCACGGGGAGAGGTACCGAAGCTGAGGCGGGGGAGAAGCTCTCCGCTACCAAGGAATTTCTGCCATTACAGAGGCTGAGAGGAGGAAACGGCCCTGGCGTCACCTTCAAGTTGCCAGAAATTATAATCAGTACCCTGGGTGGGCTGCTCGGAGGCCGGCCAGCGGCAGCGATAAACCTTAAGTTTTAAATTTTGTTTTGACCGTAAATGGGTTAACTGCATGTAAGAAACAGACCTCAAAGGTGCAAACGGGCCCTTATGATACCTGTTCCACGATAAACGTTTAAAAAGATATATTTTCGTGGTCAGTCAGAAAATATTTCTGAGTATGCTATAGAGGTTGTCGATGGAATAATCCATGATTGAAAAGAATTAGATTAAGTAAGCACCTATTTCTATCCCCTATTTGGTAGTTGAGCTTCTGTAGTTGTAGTTCTCTAGGGCTAGAAAATGGTATAATTTTTTTTTTTTAGGAGAGGAAAAAAAAACCTAACACTTTTTCTGCCGCTCAACCTCTTCATCTCTTCCTATGTGAAACTGTCATCTAAAGACAAAGGCTGGAGCATTAACTTACTGAAAATTAAGTATGAATACACAAAAGTAGAACTTGCCCACCTCATTTCAGCTGTCATCACTCACTGTTCCAGTTCTATAAAAGACTATATTTAACAGTGTTGATACTGCAGCATGTGTCAGAAGCATACATTCGGATGCATTATTCAAATACTGCTGAGTATATGTTCAGTTTTGGCATACGAACAGAGTGCTCTTAAAATGAAAACGTATATGCAACTAGAAAAAGGAAATTAGTTCACATGGTAGTTTTGAAAATGACCAGCAATAGTAGAAGGGTGCTCAGGCTTGTAATCTTCTAAGATTTTTAATGGTTCTGTTGGGTACTTCTCAAGTACTAAAAAAAATATCTCAAACAGTTAGTATTATTCAAAGTGGAAGTAACTTTATGACTAGTTACATGATGACTAAAACAGTAAGTTTACTGTGCTGTAATTTTTTTTGTACATTAAATATTTTAACATAAAAAAACAGTTAAGTGGAAAAAGCTTCTAAACATTCTTTGAAAATAAATATATATAGTTGTGGTTATGACACCGATATTAAGTGTTTTAAGACTGAATAAGCTATGGCAAAATCCTATTAACTTTGACTCATGAACTATTAAATCTAGCTATGTAAATGTGTATTCATTTGCGTTCATAGGATTAATACTTTGGGTTACGCATTTAACGTCACAAATTAAGGGGTACATTTAATCCAAATGCTTTTTGTCAGAGATATTTTGTCAACTTTTTGATCTTTTGGGACATCACTAAGGAAACAGAACAGTTTAAGTGCTTTCAGTCATAATTCAGAATTGCCATTTTTGTTCATTCAATAATAAATACTGCTGAAAAATTGTGAGCAGTGCTATACCAGCTTGTTCTGTTTGAGCTTTAAAGCACTAAAATACAGTCCTTTTAAAAAGACTGACTTACTCTGAAAGTCCTGATGATGCTTTCCAGAATTTAGAGTGTAGAGAACAATAAGCTATATAAGGAAAGTCTAAAGCTTTGGGGGTTTCCTCTAAGAAAAAAGGAACTAAAAAATAGGATAGAGAGGCAAGTCTTGTATTAGCTATAAAGAGGGCATTGAATTTCTGTGTTCTTCATGTGCACTGCAGAGAGGAAGAAATGAAACTAACTTGAAATGTGATAGTTTTGATTATATATTGGAAAAGAATTGATAGAATCAGGCTGTTTAGCAACCTGTAGAATTTGTTCCATTGGATATGTTTAAGAGAAGCTTGGGGATAGTATAGCTTAAAATATATTGCTTTGCTGGACAGGCAAGGCTGGTGTCTTTTGACTCTTCTGTCCTCAGGGACAAGATTTTGGGCTAGTTTGTCCCAGTGGTCTTTTTTGAATTCTTTATGGGCACTAAATAAATTATTAAACAGGGAGAGATTGAGGATTCTTCCATCTCTCCATTTATCTTATTTTTCTGGACATATATTAAATAGACCTCAAATTTAGCTTTTCCAAGCAAGGACCTCCTTCACAGTCTGTCTTTCCATGGAACTTGAATTATAAGTCTTTCTTCTTGCAATGTTATCCAAAGGACCTTCAGGATCTGTGGTTGAAAAACCTAGAATTCTGTTTTAGAAGAGAAGAACTGCTATATTTCGTCATATATCTCAGTTTTAGGATCTGATATGATTCCTTCTCAGTGTTTTTAAATTTTATTGATTCTTGGCAGATGAGGAGAATTTTTGTTTCTGGAGATTTCGACCTCTGATTTAGAAAGACAAAAAATATTGGTTGTTACAGCTGCAGACAAATTTAAACTCAATCAGTGTCAGCTCTAGGAATTTGAAGAGCTGTTGATGTTCATCAGTTTTTTAGCCACTGTGTAATTTGCATGGTCAACTGGTCTTGATGATGTTATTTGGTGTCTTTGTAGCTGCAGTGGTATTCTTGAGAATCTTGCCAAGTTTTTCTGGTTTTACAGTGTCACTGAGATACCGTTTTCAATACTGAAAGTTATTGATCTTGAAACAGTTTTGTTAAAGAGATGAGGAAGACTGTCAGTTCTTGTGTGTGATGACTTCTTGTGCAAATGTCTCTGTAATTTCCCCTTCATCTTGAGATATAATTTCTTCTCTGTACATTTAAGACCACTTTCAGTCCTGCTTTCCCTGTAGTTCATGTTCTTCTGTGGCTCACTTAGTCAGAGATGTTGTTTCAGTTATTAAATATGACACTACAAATGCTTTCATACTCTTTGCTACCTCTTAAGGATGTTGGCCCTCCATGGTCTAGAATGTGAGACCACGTTTCTTGCCTTTAATATCACCGGCCAATAAATGGTTCACTTATAGTGAGTAATAGTGACTAGTAATGGCTAACAGCACAGCCTTAGGAGTCAGTTTCACCAATTTTTCTCTCTTTTTCCCAGAATTTCCCCACTGTACTTCTTTCATCTGTTGATTGTCGCAGCAGTTTGTAAGCAGATGAGATATATAGATGTTATTTAAAAACAGTAACTTGGAAAAGAATTAGGCTGCTACAGTGGGCAAATAACTATCACAAGGAGTTTATTTGGTGGCTAAGGGAACAAATGCAATCTTTCGATGTTTGAATAAGGAATGCTGAGTAGCAGTACAAAGATGTACTGTATACAGTAATATATTAGTGAAACCATTCATACTGTCCAGTCCTAGTGTCCACATGTCACAGAAGGTGTTCATTTGGAATGGGTTCAAAAGTCTCAAAATTTAATAGGGAAGGTGGAAGCCTTGCCTTTCAGAGAAGAGCTTTAAGAGCCTTTGTCTGTTTTGATAGAATGTTGAGTCCTGTGCTGAAATACTTACATAAGAAGAAGATGTCTTCTAGGATAAAGATTTTTAGACAAGCAGATAAAGATTTAAGACGTTATCTGTAAACTGAAGCTAGTCGAGATTAGTCTAGAAGGAAGTTGATTTACAGTCCTGCAAGGCAATTAATTTTGTGCTAGTCGTCACTTTATAGAATGACAAGATAGATTCTTAATCGGTTCTTGATTTCTAAAGACTTGCATATTATGAAAACTACAGAAGTACAACATCTAGAGTTCTTTCAGATATGTCTCTGATACACATCACTTCCAAAGTTCTGGTGAGTTCAGAGGGAGTGTCATTGTTATCCATAGAGTACATTTCTTGGAAGGTGAAAAAAATACTCTTTTCTTTTGCACTTTGAGAGTTTTATTAACTGTTTAGGTGTAAAGCTCAGTCACTGAAGAGAATAAGTGAAAATCTAAGTGGGGTAAAAATTTTTCCCCACGAATGATTGGTAGATATGAAGAGTTCAACCTTAAAGGATTTCCCTTCCAGAAGTGTGTTTAAAGAATTTCCATGCCAAAAGTGGATAAGCATTTTAATTCTGGTTTCCTTGAAAACTTAGGAATCTTGATAAAAGACATGTATAGGCCTACTTGAAAACCCTGCACTGCCCGTCATTGATGGTAACCTTGATGCTGAAGTGCTTAGCCTTAATAGAATTTTACGCTGTGATCTTCTCAGTGTTTTCCTCATTTGATCATCCATCATTGTTTTGTACATGAACAAACTCTAGATTGAACGTTAATGGGAGATTTTACTTGAATTCACTGAGAGCAGGATGAGATGTTATGGACATGCACCTCAGTAACATTTGGAATAATGTCCTAAACTGTTCTCATGGCTTCATATAATGAAGTACAAGGAATACTACGTCAGTGTTCCAGGGATAGAATTGAAAATTGGCTGCTGCTTTTCTTTCAAATGAGGTTTAAGTTGCTGATTTTTGACTCTTAAGACCTTGTGGTTGAAGTTTTGTGTTAGATTTGTCTCACTGCATGTGGAATGATGTAGCATTTCACCAACAACTTATGAAGATATACAAGATGTTCTATTTTAAATTCTTCTGGGAGAATACTTGTAATGGAAATGTGTAGATGCAGCTTTCTTCTGTTAGTTGATTAGGCAAGATGAGAGCACGTTAAGATTCAGAATCATGTTTGTGCCAGACTTTTGCCAGAAAATTGGAAGTCAAACATTGATTTAGGAGTTAGATTATTTTTTAATTAAAAGTCTTTACTTAAGTGGAAAATTTATAAGTGTATACAAAATGCTCACATGGTTGTTAATGCAATGTTCACACTGAAATTTTAATGTAAAAATACAGTCCATTAATTTTGGTTAAATCAGGCTTTTTGGTCAGCCACTTGGTGTTATGTGTGAAGTGCTGCTTAGGCTATTGCAGCACATTGTGGGAACTGAGCAGGGGGAGCTGTAGGGAGAATTTGACTGATTACTTCATTTGTAGTAATTTTGGTATATTTAGTTGGACAAAGCTTTTATTTCTGAAAAGGAATATGAAATACACCAAAATTTCTTTAAAATGGGAACAAAATATTTTTTTTCTCTCTTTGACCCCTGTTTTTTTTCTTCTGAACTTACCTTGAGGAAATGGCCACAAGTTTCACCAGGGGAGGTTTAGATTGGGTATTAGGAAAAATGTCTTTACTGAAAGAGTGGTCAAGCCCTGGAACAGTCTGCCCAGGGAAGTGGTGGAGTCACTATCCCTGGAGGGGTTCAAAAAACTTGTAGACATGGCACTTCAGGGCATGGCTTAGCGGTCACGGTAGTGTTGGGTTGACAGTTGGACTTGATCTTAGAGGTCTTTTCCAACCTTAATGATTCTGTGAGTTTGCCTATGTTTTAAATAAAATTATGGTTTGATTTATATGAGATAAAGTAGAATAATTATCATAGTCTTGAGTTTTAAAGTACTTGTTAATTATGAAAGAAAATTAAATTTTGTGGGCATCTGTTAATGATAAGTGTACTTAGTCAAGCAATCTTGGCTAGCCTAATCAGAGTAGAAACACAGGTACAAACCTGCTATTACCTTTCTTATTTTTACAGTTGCAGTTGTGCAAGAACAATAATTTGATGCTGTGCCTTTAAACAGGAGTCCTAATTTGCTTTCAGAAACTCAGTTGTTCTACTTTGTCCTCAGTATTGCTTAATCTGTACTCATGCACAGTGAGGAGGGTGAAAAAAAAAATCCTCACCTATCTCTCTGGACAATTTGCACAGTTTTGCTGTTAAAAGTGAGATAGCTTGTGTTCAGAAGACACAATGTCCCAGCAGTACATAGTGACAGGATAAGTGTCTCTCTATGAAGTGTCTTTATTGCATATTAAAGTTAACTGGTTTGATTTTTAAGTCAAAGGGCTGACCTATCAGTCAATATAAATAAATCTGGGTTACATGTTGTTTAATTCTGTCTATAACTGAGAAACGCTTTTGACAGCAATGGGAAATACCAAGATTATAGTCACACTGTTCAAATATTTTGCTATCAACGTAGATGTTAAGGGTAAAGAATGAATGCTGTTGTACTTCTGTGATGTTGATACTGTGTTAACAAGATTTATTAAATGAAAATGTGCAGTAGATCACAGGTGAAGTTAAATTACATGGAAAAGCTACAAACCATGAGAGAATTTTGGAAATCAATTAGCAGCTTTTCTGCTAGTACTATTATTTTCTTTTGTTGAGTGAACAATGTTGACATGCGTGACGTGGTCATGCAGCTGCAAAATTTTAAAAGTTGTGTAAATGTATTATTGTTTTTTATTATTTGTTGAATTTTTGTTTAAGAAATGAAGGTGCATTTACAAACATTGTGATAACTTGTCATTACAAGTTTCATTACAATAATTCTTTCATTGTGGTGAGTTAATGTACAAAGTCTGTAAGTAATCTCATTTTGAGCTGCCCTAAGCCTCTACACTTGATCATTCATGAGGATACAGTCTTTTGTTGGTAATTTTAATTGATTGACCCAATATGAACATGTATTTGGAGTAAGGCATGGCTCTCAACAGGTAATTGTGTTTTGATATTTGAATATTTTTTATAGGAGTAAAAGGACTAAAATATTTGTTGCTCTATTTTGTAGATTATATTGGAGAAACTCTTAAGTCCAGTAGTTGATTAGAATACAACTAGGAACCATACTAATGGCCCTTAATCACAGAGATGAGCACTCCTTTGTAAATGCCAGAAATACCACCATTTTATCCAGCTGACCCAAAGGATAGTAACACCTGTAGTGAACTGTTTTCTCAGTTTTGTTGTATGTAGGGAATAAAGATTGAGGCTGTTGAGTGTCTTCAGCTAAAGCAAGTTTAAAATGGCTATGCCTTTAACTTTTTAATGTTAGTTTATAATATCTCTAAGCAAAACTTGTTTGCTGCTAAACATGAGAATGAAGTAAAAGATCACGTGGGTTTTATATAGCTTTCTTTTACAAGAAAATTATTAACTAAAAATAGTTTAAGGTCAAAAGTAATCTGTACTTTGAAAACAACCTGAGCATAGGAAAACAGGAAGAGGAAAGTAGGTTGAAATGTTAAGCATTATAGTTGTCGATACTTGCCAAGAAATTGTTCAAGTAAAATAATTATTTAAAGAAAAATTATCCCTAGATGGGAATATAGTATTGGCAAACAGCTTCTATATGGAATGAGCTAGGTATGACCAACAGTTATTACTGCTTTTGAGGAAATGAAGTGATGTGTAATATCAGAAGATATCAAGGAACATTAACTGCTGTGTGTGATCAATGGACTCATGCTAGCCTTAATTGTCAGATGAGCAAATGCAATCTGTGAGGACCCTAATACCTCAAATAAAACCTTTTGTCAACAGCCACAGGAAGGAGAATGTTGTTGGAGTTTACATTTGCAAGGTTCAGAATTTCATCTTCTGCAGTGATAACACTGAATCTATATGATATTGAAACCTGTTGTGTATCAAAGGGAGAACATACACTGTGGTACTATATGTGCTCCTCTTGTCATTGCATGAGTTTTCCATGACTCTATTACCAGAACAAATTCTGCTGTTATGGAATGTTCTGAAGATATTCTGCCGATTTGATACATTGCATGTCTGCAAAGGTAGTGTAACCTTGGTTACACAAGTTCCTATTGTGCTCTGGGGGGATATGAGGTTTTCACAGAATCACAGAATATCTCAAGTTGAAAGGAACCCGTAAGGATCACTGAGTCCAACTCTTTGCTTCTGGCAGAACTACCTAAAGCTAAACTACCTAAAGCTAAGCATTGTCCAAGTGCTCCTTGAACCCTGACAGGCTTGATGCTGTGACCACTGTCCTAGGGAGCCTGTTCCAGTGACCAGACACCCTCTCAGTGAAGAACCTTTTCTGAACTTCCCCTGACACAGCTTCATTCCATTTCCTTGTGTTTTATTCCCTACCTGGCATTTCAGGGACTCAAGAGTATAAATTGTCCCTTTCATATTATCATCTGCTTCAGACAGCAGGAAATGTTTTACAGATGAGCGGATATATCTTCTGAAGTGGTCTGAAGCTGCACTCAGAAGTAAACATTGAGTACTGAAATAGGCCAGACTTGGACTGGGAACATGTTCATGGACACATTCTATAGTTTCTTGATTCTACTTGCTCAAAATTTAGATCTCTTTAAGGATACCTAATACAACTGAGAGAAAACACCTAAAACTAATTAAATTGTACGGATATTTCCATTATTATTGATACAAAAAATACCATTTTTGAGTGTAATTTTCAGCAAATCATACATGCATATTTTTGCTTACATTTAATTTAGGTAAAGGTTTGGGGTTATTCCAATATTTATGTATTTCTGTTATCTTGTTGACTCTTAAGTGACTTTAGTATAATTGAACTTGGTCGTACTGTTTTCATCAAGCAATTTGACACGACGTTTTATTTGAAATGCTTATAAATGTCAAACATTTGCTGATTTACAGGTAATCAGTTCCCTTTGTTTTGAAGTTGTCTTAAGGTCTTTAAGGTTTGCCCTTCAAAATATCTAGAAATATCTGGGTATAGAAAATTTGATATTTTTATATCTAGAAATTTGAGACAGGTCTGTCCTTCAGTTTCTGCTCGCTTGACTGATGACATCTGAGAGAGCAAAATATGTGTTTCCTACTCAAGTGAAATCTTGATTTCATCAGAGTTAACAAACATTTTTTAATCATAGTTTTAAAAAATGGATAGGCTATGTTTTTTTAACCCTGGTGTAAAGTGTCTTGAGGGTGTCTTCTCAGTCAGGTCCACAGTTCAAAAAACTACTGTGACATTAAGTTAGTTTGGAATTCTTTCCTGCATTAGGAAATAGTAACAAAAATAAAGACAAAACATTTCATCAAGTTTAATGTACAGACATCTTATGTCTCTGTTTTACTAATACATGATATGCTATTTTAGTATCTGGGACAACACTTACTCAGCGGAGCATATCTGGTCTCAAGTGCATGCTACAAGTTTTTAGTAATTATTCCCTAAAAAGTGATTGAATCTTATGTAAGAAATGAGGTTTTAGCAGATGTAGCTCTGTTTACTTGAGGTACGTCTTTCCCTCTTAAGCTACTGAATGTCCCTCGTACATAATACTTAGTTTTCAGGTGGTTGATTGTTATCATGGGTATTGTAGCATTGATGAAAGGATAAATTAAGTTGCCTTCATATGGTTTGCCTTTCATGAAGACTAGTAGTCTTGTTGATCTTGGTGAGAATGCTGTATTGAATGTGTTTGTAGGATCAAAAGGAAATTTCTGATTTTTACTTTTTCCCTTAATGCCAAGAGGTCTGGATTTGAGCTATGTAAAGTGCTTTAGCAGATTGATCCCCTAAGCTGAGCATGGCTTAATTGCATTAATTTTTTTTTTCAGCATAATCTTTAATGTGGTATATCCTTCTTGAGTAAAGATGGAGGAAGTGCGTGGCATTTGAATGCAAATTTCCATTTTCCCTAATCTTACTGAAAAAGTAGTATTTCCTCTATTGATTAAGAACAAGTTCTTGTAAAGGGGAAAGATTACAGCTGTTGTGACTGGATTCCATAGTAATTCAAAATAACTTTTCTCACCTATGTCAGATTTCTACTGAAGTAAAAGTAGCAGAATGCTCATTAAAATGCCTAATGTGTATAAAACTTATATATGCATGTACATCCACATACATAGACAAAGCCATTAACTTACTGTAAGAATTCACAATTACAGTGTCTGTTAGCATTTTTCAAAGTCTGGTTTTTTTTTTTTCTTGGCTGCATAAATTCAACAAATCCTTCTTTTACATGTTACTTCAACATTATGATGAGATGGTCTGCTGAGTTTGCTCTTAAGAATATCTGTGGCCTTCCAACTTTTGTATGCTATAAATATTAACATCTTATTTGAGTGTGTGACTACAAATTCTTAAATTTGAAGAGAAGTGATGTAAGTTTTTTCACTTTATGTTAGGAAACAGAAATGTTACAGCTTTTTGGTTAGGGAGAATGTGAAGAAACAAAGTGGAGCAAAATTTGGTTGGTGGCAAAATTAATTGGATGTGGAAGAATAAAATTGATGAAGTGTTGAAATAGGTAATGGTGAATGGATGCCTGAGGGTGACTGCATCCATGACCACACACAGTTGTGGCTCTTATGGAGTAGTGCTGGATGGCCACAGCAGAAGAGAAAGGTGAGAATGCTGTTGGCCTTGAGTATGTTCAGTAGACTGAAGACTTTATGTATAAAGCAGAAGGCAAGGACATGTCAGATTAATCAAATTCAATATCCCTTTTTCCATTTATTGAAGAAGAATGGTTCAAATATTAAGAGACTGTTGTAAAAGCAATTGGATTTGTACAGGCAGTGAAAAAATTTTGTACAGGCAGATTTTTGCAAGTCTGGGAAGAACTGCTGCTACTTGTACTTTAAAAAGAAAAAGACACAAATACCAGTGATTCATTTATAGTAACGTCAGGCTTGTTCTTGCAGACTTGGGGTAAAGGAAAAATTATCTTTGATATAAGACTCTATATTCAATTACATATGCACCATGTAGAAGAAAGCTATTCCATTTAGCATGGTCATACCAATTCAAGCCTCCATTTCAGCGTAGTCTATGAGTGTGACATACCTTGGGCATGAGCTGGATAGAGAATCTGTTAGAGGAAACACTTTAAAACCTTTCTGCATTCACCATTGCAGAAAGCAACCTCCAAAAGCACTCTTGCCTTCATTGAACCAGATCATATCTGTAGACATCTGCATCTGACTATTGATTGTAGAAAAGGAAGCACATGTTATCTCTGTAAAATGTAAACCTAATTTAAGTTTTTTCTCTCATGCTGTTGCGTTATTGCTTAAGATGACTTTATAATAGTAAAAATATAATTGAGAGCTTCTAGTAACAAACATACCAAATATTTTCAAGCATACTGGGGAGCTGTTATGGTGTTGCTTCATTTCCTCTATTTATTGCAAGATGGCAAACACAGTGTTTTGAAGGGACTTTGCATCTTCTAAAGTTTGTATCTTTGCTTTATCTGATATTTTTAATTTTTTTTTAATGGAATGCTTGTTTTAAGCAAATTATAATGCCAGATTTTAAATTCATCACGTTATATGCCTGTTTTCTCAAGCTGGTAATTTTTGATAGTTGAAGTTGTTTCTCATTTAATTTCACAACAGTTTGAGGTTTGTGGTTTTGTAAGTTTCGGTGGAGTGATGATTAAATCTGCTACTGTGTTAGGAGAACCTGAAAAGTTAAGTTTAGAAAAGGCTTTTGCATTCTTTGTGTTGCAAAATGAGGCTTTCTGTATACTAAGATCTTTTGATCTGAATTATTTGAGAAGCTCATTGCTTTGTTAGGTAGTTCTTATAACTTCACTGAAAAGCATTGCATAAAAAATGGAAAGTAGTCAAGAAATCAGTGTATCCTAGCTGATTTAGTTCAATTTTTGAAGTGTGAAACGTGTATGGGACTGGAACTTGCACAGATTTGAACTAGATAAGCTTTACCTTTTTTCAGCATTAATAAAGTTGAGATCTGTTTATCTTTGTAATAGCCTGCATTGTTACCTTTTTACTGTGTTTTCTTGAAAATTCCACCATCCTTAATGCAGCTTAGCCTTGTTGAGTCTTTTTTCTTATTATATTCTAAACATGCTCTAAACAAAACAAACCATGTCAAGCAAATTCTGCCACAAAACTGAAATAACCAGTGCTGGGCCAGGCTACTTTAGAATGCTTCAGTATTGATGTTCATAGTGATGTTGTACCTCATCTTTTTGGAATAGGACCTCAACCATGCTGTTTTGTTACTGATTCAGTGGGCCTCATTGTGCACAGAACACCCTGTTAAGTCACTGTCTGAGTTGGGTAAGAGTGTAAAAGGGTGTTTCCGCAGCAAAATACTTTTCATATACATTTCCTTAATAGTGTTTAAAACTCAGGGTTTTTTTCTCAATATAGTTTTGGTTCAGAAACAGCTTGAGGCTGTTTATGACTGCTTTATTAAGTGTTTAAAATTTCAGAAAGAAATGGTGCGTTGCAAGTTCAAGGACGAAGTTGCGTACGGAAGAATTTCAGAAGAGATAGCAACTGGTAGTAGTTGCTGACTCTTGAGCAGTAACAGGTTGTGAAAACAGAATAGATACAAGAGCAAGTGTTCCACTGTGAGATGGTAAAGGTACCTGCTCCAGAGTACAGCTGGCATCGATGCAGTGAGGGAGAAATTTGGCCCCTAACCAGAGTTCTTACTGGCAGAACTATGTCTATAGCAGTAGAGAGACAGCTCTGCCTTTGCTATTTATGTTTGCTTAGGGTAGTTGCAAGCTAAGGCTAGGAATAATTCATTCATGGATTCATTATTATTGTTAATGTAATTGTATTTTGAATCAAGACTGTTTACTGTGTGAATTAGATGTTTTAAAGTTACTTTTGAGACATGAGTCTTTGTTTTTGAAGGCGTATAGGGGAAGTAAGCATCCAAAAGCCTGTGGTGAGCTTTCCAATACCTACCTTTTACTTTACAAAGAACTTTTACCTATAGATTCACACACTTAAGAGTATGATCTGTAGAAACTGAAAAATTTGGGCTTATTGAGAAGAGAATCTGACAAGTTGACTACAAAGGGTCCCGCTTACTGAGTACTATCCAGTAGTAATTCCTTCTTTACTAGAGGTTTGCTAGCAGCGCCTCTGAAGTTTGACTCCAGGCTTGATGTGTAAGAGAGTAAAACTGGACTTGAGAAGAAGAAATAAGTCAAGACTTACGTGTCATATGTTGGTTGGTTTGTTTGAAGCTACGACGTTTAGAAACACAAATTTAAGGCCCTGCTAATGTATTCTTTTTAAAAAAGCTGTTCAGTAAAATGTATACTCAAGCAATGTTTTTGTACTTCTTCGGTTATAAGAGTTGTGGGTGCGAATGTTTTTGGTTTGTGTTTTTATGTGATGCTCATGAGTAACTCCTGCAGAATGATTGCTTACTAAAGCTGTAAGTATTAGCAGAGTAGTAGTTGAATCACCAGGAAGTTTTGTGATCTCTTAAAGGTTCAATAGTGTATTATTGCTATGCTACAAATAAGAGTTCAGTAGCCAGATATTGGAGAAAAGAATGAGGATTACCTATGATCTTTAGTTTGACCTAATGTTTCATCCTGGTGATGATACTCTGACATGTATTAGGGTAGTAGCAACAGGGTTGGGACAGACCAGACAGGAGGAAATGGATACTTTTACAAAGAAGAAAAAATGAAAGTGAAGGCTTTAAAGAAAAAATATAATAAAATCTGAGTATTACTGAACAAATTTGGTATCTTAATCTTAAAGAAATGCTGGACAAAAAGATCCAAAATGTAGATATCACTGGACTTTGTAAAAACCAGACTGGCAACAGTTTAATCTGTGTAGAAATAACGTGGAGCTGAGTTTAGAGCTACCCCTTTATATGGAAGTGTGAAGTTGATAATTATATGTAGGAGGAACATCTAGTACTGCCTCAAAAGTAGAACATTTGCTGTATGTGTTGATGCTGACTCAAAGGAAGAAAACACTTAGACGCTCTGGTTCTTGACAGGACATCAGAGTCTTAAAAGTT
>VYZX01013840.1:74427-111764 GCA_013401335.1 Brachypteracias leptosomus | reverse complement strand
GCATATGAATGTTATAAATAAAACTCCAGCAGGAAAATGTATTCTGCTGAAAGTTATCTCTCATTTCTTAAAGGGCTGTCTAATTATAAGGGTTTAACTTGAATCTCCTGAATTCACAAATTGAGAACAGGAATTAAAGCTGATGACATTTCATTCTAAAAAGGGAAGTGTTTTTTGAACTTGCCATTCTTCAGCTTCTGATACACTGTATTGGCAGTCTTGCAAAACTACTTGCCCACTGTGATTAGTGGGACCTTTAATTGCCCACAGTTAAAATCATTGTTGGTAGGAGATGCTGGTAATGGTTAGCAGAGACCAGACAGAAAAACATTCTCCACTTTGCAAGGCTGATGAATATGAGTGCATTAACGTGAATCAATTGGTACTATAGGAAGTAGTAGCGTGCCAATAATGAACTTGTATGTCTTCTTCCATTTAAGGTACCTAGTGGATAGTCGCTGGTTCAAACAGTGGAAAAAATACGTTGGTTTTGACAGCTGGGACAAATACCAGATGGGAGATCAGAATGTGTACCCTGGTCCTATTGATAATTCTGGACTTCTCAAAGGTAACTGCTTCCGGTTGTCTAATAAGCTAATACTAATATTGGATGCAAATTTGTCACAGATTGTTCATCTTCTGTAGTTGATACTGTAAGTGAAACTCAGCATATATGAAGGTGAAACTTGTTTGTTTTCTTGTTTTCAGACAGTGACATAGAAACTGGAATAGATTTCCCTAACAAAAAAAAATTATAAAAAAAACTATTGGAACTTCTTTGCAATGGTAATGGAATATTTAATAAGGTACAAATTAACTGGTTTTAATCATATTTTGGGATACTTAGGTAGTTGAAATTTAGTTGGGTTGACTTTTTTTTTAGCTTAACTAAATTGGTTGATTTAAAATAACATTTTTCAGCTGAACTCTAAAATTTCTTTTTGTAAATGAGCCCCAAGCTCTTACTTTGGTTCTGGAACAATTGAAGAAGAGATATTATGCAGTTCAGTGAATATACAGTGGTGTGAAATAATTTCCTAAATTTTTATGATCTTCTAACTATGGCTAAACTCTGTCACTCTTAAAATTGCTGAACTGTAGTCAGATTTGTGGACAGGTCTGAGAATACTTTATCAGATATTTTAATCTTTAGGTCAAATTCTCGATTTAATGTCCAGTATTGAAATACCATTAAAGACATTAATATTTAATCTGCAGAATCTAATGGATACAAAATCTAGCAGATAATTGGTTTCCTTCTTTGCAGTTACAGGTAATGTAACAGTACTGCATAATTTGTTTTCACATAGTAATACAAATTTTTGCAACTCCAGTTAATGGACTCTGACTTTCTTCATTTGAAAGTTCTCAACTGTAGTTAATATCCGATTATTTTACAATTTAAATGTTAAAGATGATTGCCTCCTTCATAGGACTTGTCATACCATGTTGCACTAGTTGTTAGTGTGAGTGAGTGTGCACGTCTGACAGTGACTAGTATCAGTGCCTTTGAAGAAGGTGCTGTGTTGTCATATGCATCTATAGGTTCTCTTCCATTCACAGACTGAAAGATCTTTTTGCTCCAGGGGAGTGATGTGGATTGTTTTCTCAAATGTGAGGATCTAGATCTTTTGTACATTCTTGTAGTAAATGTTGCAGTGAGATGCACATGTTTGAGTGACACTTCTCAGTTTAAATCAGATGTAGCAAGATCTTTTTATCCTCAGTGAGGCAGCATCAGCCTATTCTCTCTTCTGAGTCTACCTACTTAAAAAAAAAAAAGGTGATTTCTGGATGTGCAAAGCACTGTGTTAGTTGATCTGTATTATATATAACTTAATCTACATGCATGTTCAGACTGTTTAAAGTCGCTGTGCATATGAAGTCTGTATGGGGCTAGCTGATCAAATCTAAAGTCACGTTAGTCATTGTGCTAAAAGCTCCTGAAAACCTGTATTCTATCATTTTGACACCACCATAACCCCTTTCAAATTAAACACAGCATTGGGGTTTATGAACTCCACTATTTGCTCGTTTGTAATTCTAAAACTGTGTCTCTGCCCTGGCAGTGATACTGTGCATCCAGTTACTGTCTGACATCTACTATTCCTGTGTGAAGGTAGTTTTAAAATTAAGGATATTGGTGCTCAGCAAATAGCTGTTCCCTTTACCTGCTGCAGAGCAGCAATCCTCTTTGCTAGGTTTCCTATGTAGCATAAATTGGACCTGAAAATTCTTGGGTTTTAATCCTGTCTTTGGCACCTAGCATGCTTTAGGTGCTTTCATACTGCTCTCCTTAAGTGTTAAGTCTGAAAATTTGCCTCTGATTTAAAGAAAATAATCTAAAATGGGCATGCTTTCTCAGATATTCTGCAGTGTAATGCAGCAATAAGGAAAACTGTTAGTAAATTTGTTCCCAGGAAACTGAAGCGGTATGTTGTGTTTATATTACTTAAATGCTGCTCCCTTATTTCCAGAACATTTGCGTGAAGTGAAAGGAGTGAAAAGTAACAGGTAGACATTTCAGTTAATCTCGACATAGGCAAAAAAAATGTTGTTAAATGTAATGGAAAGCACACGTGCCATCTTCAAATGAAGAGATAGTAGTCAACTTCAGATGAGCAAAGCAAGCACAAGAAAGTGTCATTTAGAATAGCTGATTGTTCATCATAGGAAACAGTATTGCTTATGAGGGACTGAGTTGTCAGAGTCAGGGGACTTCTGGTACCAGTGATAAGATCATAGTAACAGAAGAAACCTATGCATCCTTCTTTGCCCATATTTTCGCTATTTGGGTGATTAAAGCAAAAAAGCATTGTGTTTTTCCCATATGTTCTCTTAAAACCACAAACCATTTAAACCAACCTGAAGGTGGTAGCAAGTTCTGGAGTCTTGGTAGGCTAAATCTTGTCTGGTCTTCTCACCAGAAGTGAATGCATCTCTTAAATGTCCACAGTAGTGTTGCACTCATACAGAAAAGGTCATGTTGCAACATGACAGGAAAAAAAAAAAGGGAATAGTTGGTATTATTAAAAAACCTTTATCATTTTAAAGTAAGCCTTTTTAAATGCTCAGTATTTTTTTTTTTAATTGAAGTCACGTTATGCTGTGTTTGCTCAATCTGTACAAAGGAGAAGTACAGAAACATGATCAAGTGAAAGGACCTTAGTGCTTTTCATATGCACATAGCGTACACTTGTTTTTGTCCTTGCAGAAAAATGAAGGTAACAGTATTCATTTTGCTTAAAAGTATTACTTAAGAAAAAAAAAGTACATCTAAGGGGAAGGCCAATACTTGAAGCAATTTGAGATTATTTAAGGTTACTTTTATGCTCAGTTTTAATTGTGTGGTGTGATTCTGCAGTTTATTGACAATGAAAATAAATAGACTGTATATTTATTACAGTCCATTTATTCTTTATACATAGTCTGTTTATTTTCATACTTCGTTAAGTTTGTCATCCTGATTCATGCTTTGGAGCTGAATGTGTGGGTCTCGCTGTTTCATCTCCCTCTGTACAGAGGGGTCTTTGCTAGCTATAAATGTGTACTTCCAAGTGGAAGCCCTAACTGTCACAGTGGCTCAGATCTGGAATCACCTCTTACACATGTAGGATAGCTGCTCTCTTCCTACTGTAATAAGGATTGAACCAGAGCTAAAAACATGCTACTTGTGTAAAGAGGTTGACAAATTGTACTTCTTTCAAGTGCTGCATCTTGTTGTCCTTGTGAAGAATTTTGTAGGGACCGTTTCCAGAGCATGTAGGGTCCTTTAAGTAGGAAGGTTGTGCCGTGTTTTTTCCCCAGTTTGACATGGAGTGAATGACTTTGAACTTTGTCTTGGATCTACTGTAACTACCCATTCCTGCATTTTCAGTGAAGGATGCAACTGTAGCATGAAATGGAAGTATCCATGGTGATGGGGGAATATGTGTGAAGTGGGTGGAGAAATGGATTGGTGTCATAGAAGGCTTCGATGGTGTGTGATAACAAGTTAGGCACATGAGGATGTGTGGAGTTGTCATGTGGGTTCCTGAGTGTAGGAACACTACTTGTAAAAGGTGTGCTGTGCATGAACTGGATAGCTTGCCTAAATAGTTTCAGAAGAGTTTTTCTTCACTGATGAAATAACTGTGACTCAGAAATTTTGTTTGCTGTTTATATGAAAAATGTTACATTAAAAACTCCAGTAACAGAATTACAGTATTCAAGTAAAAATATCTTTCTCTTATAGATGGTGATTCTCAGTCTCTCAAGGAGCATCTCATTGATGAGCTGGACTACATCCTTTTGCCAACTGAAGGCTGGAATAGGCTAGTTAGCTGGTACACGCTGATGGAAGGTCAAGAGCCAATAGCACGCAAGGTACTCTTAAATTACCTCCTGGGATGAATACAATTCAGATATAGCCCTGCAAATATGCAGGAGTCGCACAGGAATTTATTAGAAGATTGTAGGTCTTGGCCTGTGGTAATCATACAGACAAGTCCTGATGTAGGTGCTTATAGGTATCTTAATTTTTATTTGGATTTTAGAGGCTTAAGTTTTTAATATTGAGAGATGAGGATGCAGCATTTTGTTTCCTTGAAGTAAGCCCTCTAATATTTTGAGAAGAACTTGCTTTAGAAGCTTGTAAGTCTATTAATGCAAATAATTATGTAATTAAGTATGAAAGCCTAACACTGTATTGACTATATTAATGAAAAGCCTAGCTCTAATAATGTTAGCACTGGCAGGGTAATGGGTAGTTCCTTTTCTGATAAGCAGTCTTCTGTGTTCAGCAGCTTGCTAAGGGAGTTTTTTTTCTTGAAACAAAAAGCTTACCTCATCACAAGTAGTAGTTGACGGTGTGGTGGGTACAGTGGCCCTCCATAAGTGCCAGATACTTAAAAATTAACATTTTTTAATGTTATTTTTTGTTTGCTCCAGCACATACCATCCATATTATGAGGGTGATACGAAATTTTACCAGTTTATTGGTCATACAATATTTGTTGTTTGTATTTCTACAGATTTTCAGGTTAGTTTGAAAAAACATTTTGGTATGTTTGCCATTTCTAAATTGACCATTAGGACGTAGTCTTTTAGTTACAGAGATCTTTAATTACTGAAAAGCTGCTGAAAGAGTGTTATGCTTAGAATTTAGTTTTATATTACACCAGAAGTCATATAACTTTTTTTTCTCCCGTGACATGCGTACGGTCTATCTACATGCATGCTGACCTCTTATTGAAGTACATTCCTTTCAAACAAATGCCAGATTTAGCTACAGTAGAAATGTTGTGTCTTCAAGATTCATCTGGTCAGCAATAGAAGTAGTTTGTTGTTTCTTTGGGGTTTTTTTAATGTTCTCTTTAATACAATAAAAGAGATCTTTTTTTAAAGAGGCAGCCCTGGAATGTCTCTTTCTTTTTCTCTAGTTCTGTAAGAGCTGAAATCCATTAAAATGGCTCTCCTTCTTTAAAGATATATCTGTTATCAACTTGTTACTGTTTTTCCTGAAGATGGATTTCAGCAAACTGAATATTCTTCCATCATCATGGTAAAGTAAAAGTTCTGTAATTTTTTCACTTTGGGGGGAAAGTGGAAGGAAGAGTGAAGGGAAATTACAGTAACTTGCTGTCTACTTGGAAGGAACAAACTAGAAAATCACATGAAGTGTAATGAGTGGCCAGGTAAACTGACGTAACTTCTTTATTTTCTGCCAGTATGAACAGTAGTTACCCTCTGAGATGCATATTCCAGCTCAGAAATTTTCTTTCTTATGCTTTTGTCATTTGTTCATGATTCTTTCTCCAGTGTGCCTTAATGTTTTTTCACAGACCTGGGACAATGCTTTTCTTTCATCTTCTTTGTTATATCAACTTTTTTGAAATGTGGATCCAAATTTTAAATTGATACAATGTTGTACTTCATCCATGTCAAATAACTTTATGACTTTACCTACTAGGATGTGGTAATAGCACCACTAAAGTGATATTCAGCTCTGTTCTCAGAAATGTCATGGCCATAGTGCACTGTTTTGTTTACTGCAACTGTTTTGGTTTCACTCTAGTAGTTGAAAACCCTACTGAGCCGCTCAAACTAAGATGAATTTTTATTTAAATGTTATGATTGGCAGTCGTTAAAACTAAGGCAAACTACTGAAAAGCAATGAAATCATTCACTAATTTTAATTTTTTTTTTTTCTTATGGCACATGCATACAAGTTATATTTGTACAGCAGACAGGAGATCTCTCCTAGCAATTAGCTGGTGGCTTTTTTTTTACCGTATTTGTCAGATGTATCACATATCAGGCCGATGGTTATTTTTGGTACAGTCTACATGACTAAGTACTGCAGTAACACTTTGGAAGATCAAAGGGAAAAACATTTAAGAGGTGACCCTGAATTTTATTTCTACATTTTACTTTTATTAAAAAAAAAATCCTATATGCTTAACTATTCTATAATACGTGTTACAAAAATGAACATGTAATAAACAACTGTAATGAATAGGTGAAATTTTGAATGAATGTATTCATTATCGGAATACAAGTGGAAGATTTGTAGGTTTGGTTTAAAAATGTGATATCCAAATTTTATTAGTGTGTATTCTGGTTTTGATAAATACTTAGCTGTGAAAATTAGTTCCTCGTGTTTTGAGAAAGTAGCATACAAAGAATGGATTTGAAATTAAAATAACTTCTGGTAGTTTTTATCTTTTGATGAAGTGTCATCTTTTGTTTAAATATGCATATTTGTCATAGCCACTGAACTTAACACTTTGAAAATCATGGTGGTTTTGTTATACACAGGTAAGAAATCATTATTATGGAAAAAAATTGGGTTTTTTAGTTTACTGTATTTCTAAGAAGTTACAGGTGAATTTTTGTTGTAATTTTTGGCATTTATTAAGTGTCTTACATTCCTTGAACTTTAGTTTCTTGAAGAGTTCTCAAATATTTTGAAGTGTGTTTATGAAAACATATTTGGACTGATACATGATCCCAATCTGTTTTTCAGGTCGTTGAACAGGGTATGTTTGTAAAGCATTGCAAAGTAGAAGTATATCTAACAGAATTAAAGCTCTGTGAAAATGAAAATATGAACAATGTTGTCACACGAAGATTTAGTAAAGCCGATACTATAGGTATGCACAACTATTTTTAAAAATATATGATTGTTACTTGTTTAAGTAGTACTTGGTAGCAAGTTCTGAACAAATAAGTCCATAGGGAAAAAAAAGTGGGTATTGTAACCATTAAAAAGAATGGGAGTAGTCTTGTTTAGGTCAAAAATTAAGTTAAATAATCTGGAATTCTGAGGATTTTTAATACAATTTAAAAAAATAATTGTGCTTTTTTTTTTGTTTGTTTAGGCATCTGTGTTAACCCTAGAGGTTTTTGCTTTTCAGGAAGTAAACAGTGTGATGTTTTTCATTATCTTTACTAGATTCCATAGTACTTTTTCTTGGCTTTTAGTGTGTAAGAAAAGTGTTTTTTCATTCCTGTCTTTCACTAGGCCATGTTTTTTAGTCATATATATAAAGAGAAGGGTACATTACAAAATGCTATAATGAATTGAATTTATAAATTAATGCCTAAAGGTGACCTACAAAGGCAGTACTCTTTGTATTGTGAAATAGGAGGCCAGGCACAATCCTTTACAGTAACTGAGTCCTGTATTAAACCTCTAACCTATCTTTACTTGTAGTATTTTGCCAGCTTTTTAAGCACTGTCATTGTTTGAAACCCTATTTTGATGACGTATTTCTCTCTGAAAATAACAATCTGAACATATGCAAAGATATTCATTATCATATAAACTCATTTTTTAGTGTGTTTGTGCATGTGCATCTGAGATAAGAGTCTTTCAGTCAGCTGTATTTGTGCAGTTAGAATTGTACTTTACGCCCTTGGCACTTTATGCCCAGCCATTACTCTTTGTTCACATTCTTTTGACAACAATGTAGTTTTTTCTGGTTTTGCTTCTTGTTATGTTATGGGTAGTGACTTATACTTGCTACCCTTTAATTCTTTGCTGATTACATGCCTTAAAAACAGAAATGTAGCTTGTTAAATTGTAATCTTTAAGTTAAGTCATCATCTGCCTGTATTAGGATAAAAACTTAAAAATCAAGAAATTTGTCCTTGAAACAAGGCTTCAGTGTTGTATATTAATGGGCCTTTTTGACATCTGGTGTAACTTGGGAAGATGTACTTTATTATTCTCTAAGGAAACCCAAAAACTTACAAAAAACAGTATGACATTATCCTTCCCTGAGCACCAGATACAAGCTGGCTTTTTGCAGCTATGCTGAATTTAGTTGTATCATTGGAATTATAGGTAATGGATGAATTTCTGGCATTTTCTTCCTCTAATCAGAAGCAGGGCATTTTGGAATGACTGTTACTTGGAGGTGGATTCCTTTTTCTTTACAGAGAGAAAATTACAGTTATGAGAAAATTATCATAAAGAGTAATGACAAAGGCTCACTGACAACCCCTTTCCTGACTCTGGCCTTATTTGCTTTCCTGAGATGTGGATAACATGCTCTTGGAACCATTAAAAACATGCCCTTTCAGGAGCTGAAGCTTCTTACGCGGAGCACCTATCCATGACATCTAAAAGAGCTTGTATCTTAAAGAAGAGCTAGAAAAATTAAAAACAATTTTAGGAGTGAAAAAGTAACTGATCCTTGTATCATCTGTTAATAAGATAGTGATTTTATTTATTCTCCACCACCACCAGTCCTTACCCTAAGTATGTTTAAGGTAATTCTGGAATTAATCAGATATATTGCAGGGATGTTCGTTATATCAGTTTATAATATACAAGAAGACTCTTACAGAGTTGTAGAATGGTTTGAGTTGAAAAGGACCTCAAAGATCATCTAGTTTCAACCCCCCTGTCATGACAGGGACACCTCCCACTAGACCAGGTTGCTCAAGGCCCCATCCAACCTGGCCTTGAACACCTCCAGGGATGGAGCATCCACAACCCTCCCTGGGCAGCCTTCTCCAGTGTCTCACCACCCTCAGCATAAAGAATTTCCATATAATCTTGAATCTTGATTACTTTTCATCCTTTCTTGTATATGTCAGTAAGAGATGCGTTTTCATAATGGTTGCAGAAGACTTGTAGTACAAAGGAGTCAGTATCAGCCCCACTGAAGTGAGTAGACATAAAGTACTATGGTATGTGCAAGAAGTTGTCATTTTTCTACCCACCATCACTGATTATGTTGGTTGCTGCCCTTAAAAGATCAGTACCTTCCTTAGTTCATATAAACAGAAAGCTTTGGAGCGCCTTTAAATACTCTAAGCACAACCTAATAGATCTCAGTGTACGGGGGGGTTCCTGAAATGGGACCACACGGGCAGTGGAGCAACCCCGCTGGAGCTGCAACTCTGGTGAGAGCAGTGGGCAAGGTGTGGCCACCACACACCATAAAAGTGCTGGGGAGCCCACGGAACTCAGTGGGCAAAGAACATGTTGGATGTCACCGGGACATGGCACAGAGTTTGCAGGGGCAGGGCTCTGAGAGCTCTGCCAGTGCAGGGGGTAAGTTCTGTTGGTGGTAACTGGTCCCCCTCCTGGCTTGAGAAGCAAGCTCCACTAGTGGTCATCGCCCTCCCAGAAAAGGACCTTACTATGGTTACCAGTTGGCCAAAAGCCATTGCCAGGAGTGTGGTGACCCAGATGGAGCTCCCACACATACATGCAGCTGTGCAGGTCTCCGGTTGCAGGGCATGCCTGAGCCTGTCCCTCGTACTGGAGGGTGGTAGAAACAACCCCTGTGTGCAGTGTGACCAGGTGAATGATCTGCTCAGCCTGGTGACAGAGCTGAAAGAGGAAGTGGAAAGATTAAGGAGCATCAGGGAGAGTGGGAGGAAGATAGATAGGTGGAGCTATACCCTGAGACAAAGGCAGCAGATAGGCCCTCCACAAGAAGCAGTGGATCCCCTCCCCTCTTCCCACCAGGCAAAAGGAGAGAACCTAAGAGATGGGGGGAATGGAAACAGGTCCCTGCTTGGAGAGTCAGGCGAATCCCCTGCCAGCCTCCCTCACTTTCCCAGTTGCCCTTACACAACAGGTATGGGGCTCTGGAACTTCAGGGCCAGGCAAATGAATATGTAGATGAAGGTCCATCTGGGGGGTTGCCTAGGATTAGTCAGCCAGCCCCATGCATTAGGACTGTTTTTGTTAAAAAAGGAGAGTAATTGTTGCAGGCGATTCCCTTCTGTGGGGAATAGAGGGCCCCCTACGCCGACCAGATCCGTCCCAAGGGAAGTCTGCTGCCTCCCTGGGGCCTGGGTCAGAGACATCACCAGGAAACTCCCTGTTTTGGTGCGACCCTCTGGTTATCGCCCGCTACTGGTTTTGCAGGTTGGCAGTGATGAGGTTACAGAATGTTGGAGGGGAAATCGACAGCCTAGCTCAAGTGCATCTACACCAGTGCACACAGCATGGGCAGCAAGCAGCAGGAGCTGGAAGCCATTGTGCAGCAGGATAGCTATGACAGTTGCCATCACAGAAACATAGTGGGATAACTTTCATGACTGGAGTGCTGCAGTGTATGGCTATAAACTCTTCAGAAGGGATACACAGGGAAGGAGAGGTGGTGGAGTGGCCCTGTATGTTAGGGAGTGTTCTGGTTGTATAGAGCTAAACAACTGTGAAGGTAAGGTCGAGTGCTTATGGGTGAGAATCAGGGGGAAGGTCAAGAAGGCAGATATCCTGTTGGGAGTCTCTTATAGACCACTCAACCAGGATGAAGAGGCAGATGAAGCACTCACAAAGTCCATGAAGCTGGATGGAATCCACCTGAAGGAGCTGGCGGAGGAGCTTGCCAAGCCATTCTGCAGTCCTGGTTAATAGGGAGGGTCCCAGATGACTGGAGGCTTGCCAGTGTGATGCCCATCTACAAAAAGGGCCTGAAGGAGGATCCGGGGAGCTGCAGGCCTGTCAGCCTGACCTCGGTACCAGGAAAGATTATAGAAAAGTTCATCCTGAGTGTGCTCACACAGCACGTGCAGGACAACCAGAGGATCAAGCCCAGCCGGCATGGGTTCATGAAAGGCAGGTCCGGCTTGATTAATCTCATCTTCTTCTATGACCAAGTGACCTACCTAGTGGATGAGGGAAAGGCTGTGGATGTTGTCTACCTGGACTATGTCCCACAACATTCTGCTAGAGAATCTGGTGGCTCNTGATGCCCATCTACAAAAAGGGCCTGAAGGAGGATCCGGGGAGCTGCAGGCCTGTCAGCCTGACCTCGGTACCAGGAAAGATTATAGAAAAGTTCATCCTGAGTGTGCTCACACAGCACGTGCAGGACAACCAGAGGATCAAGCCCAGCCGGCATGGGTTCATGAAAGGCAGGTCCTGCTTGATTAATCTCATCTTCTTCTATGACCAAGTGACCCACCTAGTGGATGAGGGAAAGGCTGTGGATGTTGTCTACCTGGACTATGTCCCACAACATTCTGCTAGAGAATCTGGTGGCTCATGGCATGGACAGGTGTACTCTTTGCTGGGCTAAAAACTGGCCGGATGGCCAAGCCCAGAGAGTGGTGGTGAATGGAGTTAAATCCAGTTGGCAGCCAGTCACAAGCGGTGTTCCCTAGGGATCAGTTTTGGGTCCAGTCTTCTTTAATATCTTTATCAATGATCTGGATGAGGGGATTGAGTATACACTCAGTAAGTTTGCAGATGACACCAAGTTGGGCGGGAGTGTTGATCTGCTCACGGGTAGGAAGAGGGATCTGCAGGGGCTGGATCAACGGGTTGAATTCAGTTGTATGAGGTTTAACAAGGCCCAGTGCCAGGTCCTGCATTGTGTCACAACAACCCCATGCAGCGCTACAGGCCTGGGGAAGCTGCTGGCAGAAAAGTATCTCGGGGTGCTGGTGGACAGCTGGCTGAACATGAGCCAGCCATGTGCCCAGGTGGCCAAGAAGGCCAAGAGCATCCTAGCCTGTATCAAAAATAGTGTGTCCAGCAGGAGTAGGGAAGTGATTGTGCCCCTGTACTTGGCACTGGTGAGGCTGCAGCTTGAGCACTGTGTTCAGTTTTGGGCACCACAGTATAAGAGAGACATTGAGGTGCTGGAGTGGGTGCAGAGAAGAGCAATCAAGCTGGTGAGGGATCTGGAGAACATGTCTTATGAGGAGCAGCTGAGGGAACTGGGGCTGTTTAGCCTGGAGAAGAGGAGGCTGAGGGGAGACCTTATTGCTCTCTCCAGCTACCTGAAAGGAGGTAATAGAGAGGTGGGTGTTTGTCTCTTCTCCCAAGTAACAAGTGATAGTATGAGAGGAAATGGCCTCGAGTTATGCCAGGGGAGTTTAGAATGGATATTAGGAAGAAGTTCTTTACTGAAAGAGTGGTCAAGTACTGGAACAGGTTGCCCAGGGAAATGGTGGAGTCACCATCCCTGGAGGTGTTCAAAAAACATGTAGACATGGCACTTTGGGACATGGTCTAGTGGTCATGGTAGTATTGGGTTTGCGGTTGGACTTGATCTTTGAGATCTTTTCCAACCTTAATGATTCTATAATATTCACCCACCAGTCCTAAAATGTGTCTTATTCCTGGAAGACCTCTGTTTTCCACTCAGATAGAAACTAATCTAAGTTCTATGTCAATACATTAATACAAGGTAGGAAAAATAAATTAGAAAGGGCAGACCCAATAATGACAGTCATTTTCTTGGGGTGATACTGGACACATCTAATGTGGTCTTTGGACCTCCTTGGGAATCTGCTATAATTGAGGACTCTCATGTTGGAAGCAGCGCATATTTGAGACTGATTGATGGCTAACTCTTTTCAGGGCGTGGGGTGGGGGTGGTTTTTTAATGCTAAAAAGGAAAATGCTAGACAATAGATGTAGTTCAGGCAACATTTCAGTCTAGTTACTGTTGCTGATCCTAGAGAGCATCAAGGCTTCTGAGTGAAAATGTGTTAATGTTCCATTCAGGAACACTAAGAAGATAATGAAATAGTATCTTTTGCAAATTCTTCTTTTAGTGAAAGTCATTGATAAATCTGGGTTATATTTGTTCTCTGGAAGATTATTGCTGACTAGTTTCATTCCTACATTCAAATATAGTTATTTGAAGTCATTGCTTGAGAATTGATTCAGAGAGCACACAATTATTTTTCCTTAAAGTCAACAAATCGAGTAACACCCTGTTGCCTTGTTTATAGCACCTACCTTGCCTACACATCATCTCTATTACAGAAACAGATGATCCAGTCTAACACTTGCTTTCATACTGCAACTGTATGTTAACTAGTATAGCAGGAAATTGTATTCAGTTGCTTACAATAACTACAAATATTATATCGGCCAACTGTCATGCATTTCACAAGCCAATGGCTGGATTCTTACAAGGTACTTTTAAGCTTCAGGTCTCATTCTGACTTCTCATGTTTAACCTAGTGGAAGAAAAAATAATAATCTTAAGTAAAAGGGAGCAAGATGAGTGCTAGAGGAGCTGGCATATGAGTGTTTTATCCTGAGAGTTCAGGGGAATGTCTTAACAAGCTTACAGTGCCCATTTTTATAATTGTTTTTGGTGATCATCAGGAATAAACTGTACATTTCTTGACTCCTGTTTCATTTCTTTGTTAGCTGTTATGAGACTCAGCTGCTGTGGGGCTTTACAAGTGTCCCAATTAAAAAATGCCTCTAAGTGAGGTTGCTGTGGCATAACACTGTACATATTAGTTCGAATTAAAAAACTCTTTAATAAACTCTACATAAGGAGAATGGAGTTAATTATGAACTTTTAAAATTTCAGTTGTTCTACGATAGTTACACTACTTTAAAATTATGTTTCTGTCAGAGTAGAAGCTGGTAGGCCTTTTCATGTTAAATCTTTCAGGGACTTAAAATCTTTCATCATCCTTTTAAATAAATTTAAGTGCTTCAGTTTTACAGGGGTATTTAATTTCTGTGAGCATGAAAATTTAAACTTTATGCATATATACTGTGGTTAGTGCTAATTGCACTGGAATGTGAGTAGTAGAAGAGTGAAAACCAAAAAGGGTATGGTTTAGGGAGAGGAACAGAATAAACTTGCACTCCTTGCACCTGGTTTTGCTGCCAGTCTTGCTTCTAATCATTCCCACCCACCCTTCTGTGCTACCACACTGAGAAATTAGTAGATGGGTACCTGGGTAGCTGCCATCTGTTATTTATTAACTTGTCTTTATTTGGTCAGCTTTGCTGAGAGATTCAGGAGGAAATAAAATAGTCCTTTGACTGTTTCCATTTTAAAGGCAAGTGAACTAGGAAATTCCTACTTGTCCTACAACATGATGTAGTTGCGTGGCAGTTTCTATAGCTCCATTCATATTTGAATTTAAGAAGAGAATAGGTGATTCTAATGCTTTATTCAGCCTTAGACTGTTTGTGTAGTGAAATGCTAAACTTGTGTTCTCTCCCTTTCAAAACAGATACAATTGAAAAAGAGATAAGAAAAATCTTCAATATTCCAGGTGAAAAAGAGACCAGATTGTGGAACAAATACATGAGTAATACTTTTGAACCTTTGAATAAACCAGACAGTACCATACAGGATGCTGGTTTATACCAGGGACAGGTACAGTGTAACATTTCTTTTTTGTGTGTGTTTATTTTTTTTGCTCATAAAAATACAGCTGTACCCAATGAATTTTCCTTCTTTTTACATTAAAATTGCCTCCTAATAGATTGAGTTAAGGATAGGAACTTTTATAAACAAATTCATCAAAATAAAAGTAGTCTTTGAGTGTATTTTCAGAATTAAAGATGAGTTTAACTCTCCTGGTGAATTAAAAGTAAATTAATATAACATTGCTGACTTGAAGTAGGTAAAACCTGAAATAAAATTTCCCTAGGATCTGGAATATATTCCCATAATGAAACCCAAAATTTGAAGAACTTTTTAGGTACTCTAGAAGAATGATTTCTTCTACTTAAATTCCACTGTCCAGATTTCAGAAAGAAATTAAGAAAAAAAAATGAAAATATTTCAGATAAGAGCCATAGACACAAAAGGGCTTGAAAACCTGCTTCAACGTGAGGTTATATCATCACTTCAAAATCCCTTTATGGGAGCATTTCTTACAAGATTTTTTTTTTTATCTTTCCAGGTGAATATAAATAACAAATATTGAATATTAAAGCTACACAAATATAAATGTCAACTTATGGAACAATTTTACCATTAGAATATCTTTTCAGATTATTACATTGATTCTTTAGTCTTCAAATAGTTGGAAGGTTTTTCAACAGCTGTAGTCCATGCTGTTGTGCTACAAATATGACTGAATGAAATTTCATGGCAGTAGTTGTAGGCAAGATTATATTAAAGTATTTCATTTTACCTTGAAATACTTGATTCTTAAGGTGCTTACCAGCAGTGTTTATGCTGTCCTTCAGTTTTCTTTTATGGCATAGAAAGTAAGTAATAGTGCACCAAAATAACTGCTTGAACTGTTGTGCCCTTTCACTTGATGCTGCACACACTTAAACACTCATGCAGGTAATTTTAGCAATGCAGGGGTCCTGCTGGAAAAGCCCATATCTCCATAAAAGATTTGTGTCAAAGATGTAACTTGCAAATTGCATCTATCCCAGTGAAACATTAACCATGAAGTAAGCATGGTCTAATATAGCCATTGAAAGATCTCTAGGTGACATGTGTACTTTCAGCAAAGCAAATATTATTCAGAACTGAGTTTAACCATGGTTTCAGAAAATGCTAAGTGTTGCAGTAGACTCTGTGTGTTTGGTCAGTTGCACTTGCTGACACACAAGGTTGTTATTTTTCTTGCTGAGCTTCTTAATCTAATAATAGTTACTCTGAATATTACGGTCTATCTAACCTAATAGTTATTTTTCACTGTGTAATTCTAAACTATGTATGTGATCGAGTAAATTAATGTTTTTAATTTATCAGTTGGCTTCTGAAGTGAGTCTTTAGGGGTTCCGTTGAACTTTTAAGGCTAAACCTTCCTCCAGGTTAGTAGTCTTGGAGCCAATGGAAGGAAATATGACAGAATCTGCTTTACAGCGTTCATGACCAAAGATAGCAGACTACTCTCTTCCAGATAGAAAGCTGATCATGGTAGAAAGTTAGCTTTCAGTGTCATGTCTCAGTGTATTCAGACTGACAATGTGACAACGTTTTCAAGTGGCAGCATGACTTAGTGTAAGGTTTTGAGCGCAAGTACTTATGTGAATGTGTGTCACTGTGTAGACACATCTAGGCACAGCATGGCAGCTAATTAGTATCCTGGCACATCAGTGTACAGTTATTCAGGATTAGCTGCATTGGAAATTGAGCTTTAGATTCAGCTTAAATATTGAAGTCTAGTTGCCATCTCAAATGATCTCACTATCCCAGCTGTCAGTCCAGGAAGGCATGAGCTTTTTGTAGGTCCTGTGTCATATCTGCCAGCGTCGGGCAGATATCTCAAATACTCAAAGGCATTTCAAATGGCACCTGATGCCCGTGTTTAGGACTGAGTGTTCTGTACTCCCTTTTGTACCAGTAACAACCTGAAGGAAATTAATTTCATTAGCCAACTGTCTAGATTAATGATTTTGCAGAAAATACAGGAGGAACCAGACAGGTATTATTTTAAGGCTATCAAGGCAGAAAATAATTTGGTTTGGGTTGGTTTTCTCTACCAATCTGTGTTGCGTGTGAGGCAAAATTCCTCAGGAATTGACAGGGCTGTTGTGTATAGACGTGATTTCTATAGATTTATAGATGCTGTTTAGAAATGGCAGGTCATCTTCTGACCTCTTTGAGAGGTAGGGTCTTACCATTTTATCTGTGGATTGCTGAAGCATGGAAATATTAAGTGGCTTGCCCAAACTTGCACAAAATAAGATGTAGAGAGAAAAAAGTGAGCAAGAGGAAGGTGCACTGTAATTGAATGGATTATTCTTGAACCTCAAGGAACAGTAACTTAAATATCAGTCATTTCCATCTCATTCACATGTCAGCAAATCCATTAAGAAGATTGGAACAGAAAGGAGTCTACGGATATTTTAATCTCAAGTTTTCTTACTACACTTTTTGTGGTAGGTACTGGTGATAGAACAGAAAAATGAGGATGGAACATGGCCAAGAGGTCCTTCAACTCCTAAGTAAGTTGTGAATTTAAGTCATGTTATTCACTACAGCTTAACTATTTTCACATGTTATTTTGCTTTAAAAAACCCTCTGGTTTTAAAAGTGACATTTCACTTTGAAAATCAGCCTTCAGATATTTTAGGTGAAAATATGCCGAATACTCTATTTGTTATAAGTGCTGCACCTTGTAGAACATGACATAATAATGGTGAATTTCTGCATACACGTTGCTTAGTTTTGTTCATTTCAGCCAGCCATATATGTTAGCCTCTTTAAAAGTAGAAAAAAAAGTCACCAGTAGTAAACAGAAAAAACCCTAGCTTATTTTACTTAGATTTCTGTTTTAAAACATAGCGTATCTGTTACATGAACACAGATATATGTATTTTATTAGTGGTTTTTCTTATACACAAATGTTTTCATGGATAGTTCTCTTTTTCTCTCCAGAGCACAATATTTACACATAAACATTATTTAAATTGCAGTCTATATTACCAGCATGTTTCTTTTTTTTCTTTGTTGGGCTGTTATCACTTAACAGAATACGATATTCTTTTTCTTTCCTGTTCTTCCTGTTGCCATTATCAACAGCACCTTGATAGTGGCAAGGAAGTAGAAAGACGTGTGTGTGTTTTCTCATGGAGATGGATAAGCTTTTTTTTAATATTGTTTCCAGAATCTAAATCGTATTCTTTGAAGAACAGTTGGAACTCGTTACGAGTGAACTAACACAATCTCAGCCTTACAAATATTTAAGTGTGGGTTATTTTTCTTTGTTGGCTGTTTCTTAAGCATATGTTTCATTAAAGCTTTTAATGAAAAATTTTAAGTTCCTCTTATTTCTTTTGATATTCTGCATTCATGTAATTGAGATTCACTATTGTTTTAACGTTTTTATAGTTATCATTGCTTATCATTTGAAGGACAGATTCTTTCTCTTTGGTGTTTTCTCAAGCACTTTTATTAGGAGCACTTGCTTCTATTAAGTTGCTTAATGAAGGCTGAGTTCAGTTTAAGCTTAGTACAAACAGTATAATCTTGCTTAGCAATATGTTATGACACAAAGAATTGAGATTGTAGAGCAACAGAAAGAAAGGACTGCAAAATACTTGGAAGTCTCATCTCTGACCTGAAAAAGCATCCAGTAGAAATGTAGTCTAAATCAAGTTTTAGATGTAGATTTTGAAAGTTAAAAGCATTTAGATAACTGGATGTCACAGGTTTGTTTGGAAGTTTTAGGTGGAAGATATTCTTGGTGATGGTACCTGCTTTCATACTGACAGATTCCCATTCCACTTTATGAAAGGTGTTCAGAAGAGTGTATACATTAAAGAATATCTCCTGAAAAATGTTTGATCTGGGGACAAGTGAAATGGTAATTGAGCATAGTGGTGTATGAGGAGGCTATAAGTCAGCGAGCGAGTGAGGATGAATAGTTTTACGGTGAGGCTGGGGTATGTTTTTGAGGTTTAGCAGCTATCAGAAAGATTTATTGAGATTTGGTATGCAAATGCATTGTAATAGTGGAAGCTTTGCAAAATTTAGTGGATTCAAGTAGAAACTATCAACAAGCAGTAATGGGGACAGGTTTTTACATCTGTTTAAAACTTTATGAAAAATCTAATAAATGTTTAAAGGGGTAGGAATATTAAACACAGACTTTTGAGTCTTCTGTGTGAAATGCATTAGCATTAGTTTGTCATCACAAAGAGTATACATCCAGATACCTTCCTACAGTTCTGTCATTGGTCACATCTGCTCTCTCACCCATTCCTGCTGAGACTATCTCTTTGTAGGGCTTGGTTTAGAAGAGTACAAATTGTAAAGATAAATTCTGAGGCCAGGGAATAAAATGCAGTATTTAGAAAGGTCAAAATACAGAATATTGGAAAGTATGGAAGATTTATAATGTGTGAAAAGGGCAGGATCCTTTCGGAGTATCAGTAAAGCTTTTCACAGAACAATTGAGGTTGGAAGGCATCTCTGGAGATGACTGGTTTAACCCACCTACTCAAAGAAGGGTCACCTGGAGCAGGTTTCTTGGGACTTTGTCCAGTCAGGTTTTGAGCATCTCCAAGGATGGAGGTTCCACAGCCTCCCTAGAAAACCTATTCCACTGGTTGATAACCCCCACTGTAAAACAGAATTTCTTATATTTAAATATGAATTGCCTGTGCTTCATTTTGTGCCCATTGCCTCTTCTCCTTTCAGTGGGCACCTCTGAGATGGATCTTGCTCCTTCTTCTGCATTCCCTCCCATTTGGTATTTATACACACTGATAAAAGATCAGTCCGGGGCCTTCTCTCCTCCAGGCTGAACAATCCCCGTTCTCTCAGCCTCTTCATGTAGGTCAGATGCTGTTGTAATCCCTTGATCATCTTTGTGGCCTCTCACTGGACTTGCTCCAGTATATCCCTGTCTCTCTGGTACTGGGGAGTCTAGAATTGAACCCAGCAAGGGTGTCTAGCCAGTGCTGACTGGAGGGGAAGTATCACCTCCCTTGACCTGCTGACGATACTTTTTCCAATGCGGCCCACAAGGTGGTTGGCCTAAGGGCACATTGCTGGCTCATGTTCAGCTTTTTGTCCAGCAGGACCCCAGGTGCTTTCCTGTCAAGCTGCTTTCCATCTGGTTGCCTGTCCCCCGCACCCCAGTATGAACTGGTGGCTGGGGTTATTCCTCCCAGGTGCAAGCCTTTGCATTTTCTTTAATTGAATTTCATGAGGTCCCTGTCTCTCCATTTCTCCATCCTGTCAAGGTTTATCTGAATGGCAGTACACCCAGCTGGTGTATCAGCTCCTCCTCTCAGTTTTGTGTCATCTCTAGTCTTGCTGAGGGTACACTCTATCCTGGTGTTCTGGTCATTAATAAAGATGTTAGAGAATATAGGACCTACTGTTGACCCCTGGAGTATACCAGTAGTCACTGGCCTCCAACTGGACTTTGTGCCACTGGTCAAAATCATCTGGGCCCAACTGTTCAGCTGGTTTTCAGTCCATTTCACTGTACACTTATGTAACCCATGCTTCACCTGCTTTTCCATAACGATGTTAAAGGAGACAATGTCAAAAGGCTTACTGAAGTTGAGATGGACAACATCCAGTGCTCCCTCATAATCTGCCAATATAGTAATCTCATCATAGAAGGCTATCAGGCTGATTAAGCAACATTTTCATTTCATAATTCCATGCTGAAAAGACCTTGTCACCTTCTTGTCCTTCATATGCCTGTAGGTGGTTTCCAGGATGAGTTGTTCCATCACCTTCTGTGGGATTTAGATGAGACAGACTAGCCTGTAGTTCCCCAGATCTTGTTTCTTGCCTTCTTGAAGGTATGAGTGCCACTTGCTCTCTTCCAGTCTTCAGGAACCTCTCCCAATAGCCAGGACCTTTAAAAAATAAACAGAGTGCCATCACAATAGCATCAGCCAGATCCCCCAGCAGTTGCTGCATGCCATCAGGCCCCAAGGTGTTCTGCATCTCCAGTTTGTTTAGATGCTCCCTAACTTGATTGTTCGTCACTGAGATTAAGTAAGCCTTGCTCCAGAGTTTGGTTTGATGGGATTCCTGAAAACTGTTCTTACTGGCAAAGGCTGACACAAAGCAGGCATTGAGTACATCAACCTTCTCCATATCCTTTGTCACCAGAGCCCCTGCCCCATTTAGCAGTGACCAATGTTTTCCCTTGTCTTCCTTTTGCTGTTTGTGTACTTGTAGAATCTTTCTCGCTGCGCTTCATGTTACTTGTCGGATTTAACACCAGGTAGGCTTTGGCTTTTCTGACCTCATCCCTGCATAATTGCACAATATCTCCGTGTCTCCTGGATTATTGACCCTTGGTTTCGCTCAGACACTTTCTCTTTATGTCTGAGTTGGGTCAGGAGCTACTTGTTCATTCATGGAGGCTTCCTGCTGCCTTTGCTTGATTTTCTGCTTGCTAGGATGGACTATTCTTGAGCTTAGATGGGATGGTCTTTGAATATCAACCAGCACCTATTTGGGTCCCTTTTCTTTCCAGGGTTTTATCCCATGGGGCTCTTTCAGGCAGATCCCTGAAAAGGCTAAAGTCTGCTCTCTGGAAGTCCAAGGTTGTGTTACTGCTTTCTGCCCAGCTTTCTGTCAGGATCCTGAATTTCACCATCTTACAGTCATGGCAGCCAAGGCCCCAACCTTCACATCCCTAACTAGTTCCTCCTTGTTTGCAAGTACAGGATCCAGCCAAGCCCCTCTCCTTGTTGGCTCTTCAATCACCTGTGTCAGGAACTTGTCATCAATGCACTCCAGAACCTTCCTGGATTGCTTGTGTCCTGCTGTTTTGTCCTACCAGCAGATACCATAATAGCTAAAGTCCTCTGTAAGGACTATGGCATCTGAATGTTCGGCTTCTTCAGTTGCCCAAAGAAGCATATTTAAAAAAAACAAACACAAAAACCCAACAATCACCTATAACAGCTGTGACTGAGTTCTGTTCTTTGTACAGAGGATTTAGCCCTGTAAGCAACCAGAAAGGCTGCACACCTCAGAGTAGTTGGAGTCTTGTACTGGTTTACCTGTTGCTATCACTTTGTACTTGATAGCAAATACTACCAAAGAGTAAAACCAGTGATTGTCATCTTCTCTAAGGAAGTAATAAACTTATTTTTAGTTTTCAGTCAAACCTTTATTTGTGTAGCTTCTTCTAGTTTCTTTTAATTTTTTAGACAACAATTATGCATTGAGTTTTTTTAAACGTAAAACTAATGCATTTCAGTTTGGTTTAAATTAATATAAAAGCTTCAAATTTGTTTTGAAAAGTTCAATTTAAGTTCAAAATGACTCAGTTCAAGTAGAGTCTTCTAAAATAATTACATGTATGAATGTGCATAATTTAACTTTTGTGTTGAATTTAAGTAGGGTTAAACTGACTTCAGTTTCATGTCTTTCTTGTGGACACAGTCTGAGTATTTTAGTTCTCTGAAGATCATGCTCAAAGAAGAGGATTTAAACTGATTCAGAAACTCTATAGGGAAGCTTTATGAATGTTGGTCAGAGCACTTTAAAAATTAAAAAATTTTCTTCACATGGTGATGTGTCATTTCTTTTGGAAAAGGTTTATATTAATAACAGTTGAAAATAAATGTGAAAATATACTCAGAAAAGTTCTCTGTGTAAAAATGTTTATCTCCTTGCAGAGGTCTTTAAAAGCGTATTAAAAAAATCCTAGGCATGCAGAATTTCTTCTCGTAATACTGCAATATGTATTTCAAAGCTTTCCAATGACAGCTGGAGCTTTGTGCAAACCAGTTGGAGTTGCGTAGGGCCCACAAAAACATGAAGATGCAGTAATTCCCTTGAGTATTCAAAGTCTTTTCCATGGTTATCTATAAGATTTGATCAGAAAAAGAAAAATACTCTGCAAGATAGTCGTATATTACATTCAGAAGAGAGTCTTTGTGATTAAAATTATCATTGTTCTTTTCATTAGTATAGTCTTAAACAGTTGGGATGAGTGATCATGCTATTACTTTTGGAAAAAAAGGTTTTTAAAGGTTATTTAGTATTGTGCATAATATCCTGGATTTTTTAAACAATATTAATAAGATTACTTTAATTAAATGGTTTCATGTTGCTGTTAAACTAACCTTGAAAGTATGTATTTTAGTCATTTTTGTTTCTTGTCTCAATATCCATTTATGGTTAAATTAAAAATTGATAAAATTTCCATGTTAGGAAATTTACATTCTAGGTTTTAGAACATAAAAATATACTATAAAATTAAAACTTTTTTTTTTTTTTTTAACACAGTGGCCTGTGGTACTTTTTGTTTGGTTGCTTTTTGGTTTTAACACCTCTATTTCTTCAATATGACATGGAAGTTTAAAGTACTGTGAAGCATTTCAAGTTTTAAAAGATGGATTCTGAGGGATGCATGTCCTGGGTATTTTTAGTGCTTTGCCCACTTTAAAAAAAATACTTATTTTCCAAGCTTGTTTATATACATTAACTTGTTACCTTTATTTCTGCGGTTTTAATATCTTATCATTTTAATCTAATTTATCATTTTTATATTTTTGAAGGTCCCCAGGTGCATCCAATTTTTCAACTTTACCAAAGATCTCTCCATCTCTATCAAATAATTATAACAACATGAACAACAGAAAGTAAGCAATACATCTCAACACATTGTTTCGTTTAATTGCCCCAGTGTGACAGAAACAAATTTGGACGTTTTATAACTTCTAGCTTAAGGACTTTGATTTGTTTTGCAATAGTTTAATTGTGAATTGCTACTGGTCACTGTTTTGTAGTGTAGGTATTGTAAAACATGGTATAAGAGACACTATAAAGAATGTTGAGCATTGTAAGAAAATATGTATGTACAAAGACTTCATTTAGAGTTTTTCATGCTAAAAATACATTCTTCTTACTATTATCCTACCTGAATTTAGATGGACAACAAGAAAAGTATAAACTATTTACATTTGTGGTGGTCAGGTTTTCCCTTATTAATTGATGCAAAGGTGTTATAGTAGCATATGTGATATCACACATTGAGACCACTACAGCTTTAGCTATGATGGTTGTCATAGTTTATAGCCATTGATTAATCAACTTCTTAGTACTAGAAGATTTGAGAGAGATCAGTCTGATAGATGTGCTTGAATATTACAGCAAGCAGAGGCTTAGTAAAAGAGGCATCTCACTTCTAAGGGTTTTCTCCTTCATATTCCATATCAGAAGTTTAATAAAGAATGTGATAAAACTCTAAAAGAAGAGCTTTCATATTCCAGTGGCCAACTTTATATGTAATCTTTTTGTTGTTGTTGTACACAACTGTAAAAAAGTTGGTGAATATAGAAAAACATGGAATTATTTCACTTTAACAGATAATGGAGCATCTTTCAAATGCTTGAAACCAGAGAGCACTCATCTTTAATGCAAGCTGGGGGAAATTGAAGAGGCTTACTCTTACAGTTCATTCAAATTTAAAATATTTTTCCAAACATGCATTTTGTGATCAAACATGAAGATGTTAAATATTTAAAAGGTGACATAAATATTAAATATCTTATACAATATCTTCCATTTAAATACTGCATTTATCAGAAGTGATTTTTCCTAAGGGGTGAAGTATCACTTGTGCTTCTACCAATTGTGAGTAGCCCCAACTCTCACTGTTAAACAGTTGAAATTCATGTATTTAACTGCAGTCTCTTGTACTCTGTGTATGAATGTGTAGTAAATAAAAAGTATATTCTATGATTGTGTGAAAAATTACTTGACCAGAGCTGAGCCTCTAGCTGAGAACTAATCTCTCCTTCCCCCATTGCTTATGCAAAATGTAGTTGAAACGCCAAAACCGAAGCTGAACAGTTACTTTTTCCTAGGGAGCCACCGTTTGAAATCACACCAGCCAGGCTTTCTGGCTTTCTTCTTCCCCTAGTGATGGTGTAGTTATTTTTAGGAAGCACTTACGAAACCTGTTGCCAGCTCTTGCAGCTCTTAAAGACAGTTTCTTCACTTGCTTTAGCCAATTTTATTTTTATTTCTTGGTTTGTATTGGAGCCAAAATGGAAGCTTTTAGAATTTAGGATGAAACTCTCAGGTTGTTTTTTCTTTGTTTAATTTGAGGATTTTCAACAGAAGTACATGTTTAAAAGTGGTGTAAAATTCAGACTTGAGAAGGAGTTGGTCCTTTGAAGTGCCTTAACTATAATGTAAACATTTGTAAATCAGATAGTAGGTACATGTTCTTTATAGTGTTATGAAATACCAACCATTTTTCTCTTGTAATTCAAAACCCTGTGTATCTGGATGTTACATAAGGCAGATATTCATTGCAGAAGTATATGGTTTTCCTTACAATGCAATAATCCAATTATGGGTTTAAAAATAAATATTTTTTTAAATCACAAATTTATAATTCACTACAGTATATAATACAGGATAATCTTTAGCAGTACTTCTGTCAGAATACACGTTCAAGATGAACTAGTTGAGTGACAGAGAAGTCATATCCTGTACACTATATACTTTAAAGAGCATACTGTTGCATTAAGAATTTTGGGCTTCAAAAGGTAAATTGAAAGGTATATCTCTGTATTTAATTGTATTATATCATTCTGGGTTATGATCAATTTCTTCCTATCTTCTTTTCATTACTTTCCTAATTGACTACTTAATGTCATCTATACCTGGAATTTATTTTCATATTTCTTCCTTATTGTCTCTTACATTGCACCTTATCTTTAGTACAATAGTGAAATTAAACATGTGTGGCTTTCTGGGATCTACTGGCACCGCTATACGCACATGAGACACTGTAACTAAAAAAAAATCCCAAAATTTGTTTTTAAGGTAGTTTTAGCTGACAAAGCTGATTTGTAAGGCAGAAAAAGCAAACAAGTTGTGTGCAGCAATAGTCATAAATGCCAGTTGTTCCAAGCTTGGCTTTGCAATTATTATAGCTTGCCTATAGAGTACAGATTATGTTAAAACTCTGAAAAGTATAATTGCTTTCTATGGTACCTATTTCTGTAATATTTGTCTAATTTAGGAGGTGTTCTGAGTAACAGAATCATAGAATGGTTTGGGTTGGAAGGGACCTCCAAAGATCATCTAGTTCCAATCCACCTGCCATGGCAGGGACACCTCCCACTAGACCAGGTTGCTCAAGGCCCCATCCAACCTGGCCTTGAACCTCTCCAGGGATGGAGCATCCACAAACCCCCTGGGTAACTTGTTCCAGTGTCTCACCACCCGATATAATAATAGTAATACAATAGTAAGCCTTAAATTGGTAAATACTTCATTGTGTGTTGAGCTAGTTGTACGTTAGATAGTAGAAATAGCTTGTGCAAACTAAAACCTTCATTTCTGTAAATGTGAGTTTGCATTTGATGGAATGGAGTATTCCAAATAATTGATCATTGGTATTCTTTTGCCTTTACAGGTGGTCTTGTTGAAAGAATAACATAGGAGGATTAGCATAATATGTGTTAGTGGATTCAGAAGAGCAGGGAGAGACGCATGTCATTTAGGTCTTACTGGAATTTCTGTTTGTTGCTGTTACAAAGCAATACATTTCGTATGGTATATTTTGTAAATTATATGGGGATGGGATTAAAAAACAGTTGAACAGGAATTTTGATTGGAGAATTAAGTGAAAAGTTGTTTTGTTTTCCTCATCTGTAACTATTGTTTCAGGCTCCTAAAATGACTTGCTTTGTCATTCAGTAGTGTCAGCTTGTCAGAAGATGGACAGCTGGCAGCTTTGTTCACGTGCTTGGTATATTTCAATATGCTTATTTCAAGAAGTATAAATGTTAATTACATCACCTGTAGAAACAGTTTCCTCATGTTGCACCTGACACATAGGGAAATATTATAATGAAGGTGATTTTTTACTTTATTTAAATAGATTATATTATCATCATTGTCTGGAGATCAAATGATCATGAACAATAACAAAGGCAGTAGTCTTTGGATAATGGCATAAGCCTTTCCTGCTGCTTCAGGCGTCTCTAAAAATTGATGGAGCCCAATTACGGGTTTGTTAAAGTGGCTGGTCACAAAAACACATTGGCAGTGCATTAAAGTGGTTGAAATATTACAGAGCTCAGTAAGCGTTCCAAACTTTTAACTTTCTGGGCTCATTCTTGCAACTCAAATTCCTTTTACAGTACCTGTTTTTAGTATATGGCACTCCACTGTCAAATTGTGTCCTTTCCAAAGCTAGTCATGCTTTTCCAACTTTTTCAACTTTTCTGTTCCAAATCTGCACTTCCCAGAACTTCAACTACACAATGAGTGCTTTAGGTTCATCATCACCTGAAAGCTGCTTTGAGGTTTAAAGGGAGGGTGCAGACAGTATGTACAAGTCGCATATGACGCGTGCAACTCAAAATTTGTAGATTACAGATAATAAAATGTCATTCAGAAACCTCCCTTTACCATTTTCACTGCTTCAGGAACTGTAACTGTTCAAGAGTCTGAAGATGGTTTCATTTTTAAAGTCTTGCCTTATTTTTTTGAGTAGCAATTTATTCTAAGAGCCATCAGTGTTTTCTTTCTGTTATTGCTCTTACTTGACTGTCCCGTTCTAACACTACCCCTCCACTTTTACATGCATTGTGCCTTCATTATAAGCAACTTCCTAAAGGTTTTGCAGGAAAAGCAGATGGAGTTTGGGGACACACTATCACAAGTTACTTTTTCTTGGGCAGTTAATTACTTTGAATTGAGTTTATGTAAATGTGCCTGGAGTCTTTACTTGCTTTCCGTCATTAGCCATTTATTGCTGACTGTTAATAATACTTTATTTTTTGTCTAGTATCAAAAGCATGAAAAGCAGAGGCACGATGTAATTTAAATATAAATACTTCTTCCAGAAAAAATGAAGTTGCAGACTGATAAAGGTGTAAAGATACATTTCCTAGTCTCCTGCACATAGTAGGCACGGTACTTCGCTGGAAATGTTTTGATAAAATATCACAGAATCCTGAAAGAAATTTTTTTATGAATAGACCTGACTCACAGGATGAGTGTGCTAACCATATTCTTTAAATCCCTCAAGTATATTTCTGTGGAACAGTACAGAAGATGAAAGAGCTCAGAAATGGCTTTCCCTTTTGGGAAGTGTGTCCCTTAGAGCAAACAACACTGGGGAACTATCTGCATTACAATTACCTTGAATTAACTTAACATGATGTTACTCAGCTAATTTGAGGAAATCTTTCACACAAATGCAGTATAGCCAAAAGACACCAACTGCATTTCCTCATTTTTTAGTGTCTCTTCTAAGGTGGCAGTTCATAAAGGGGGGAAAGCTCCAGAGAAGGAAAAAGAAGGGCAGTGAAAATCCCCAAGAAAATTACATTCAATCAGAATGATAGAATAGGTTGAACCCCCTACGTCTCCTAGATTTCCAAAAGAGATTTCTCTTCTGTTAACCCTGTGAGAAGTGTAACCTTTAAGTCAGGTGAGGAACACAGCAGGAGACAATCAGAGCTGGAAGTAGAAGCTTATTGTGTAACCTGTATGGGCATTTCTGTTGCTGCTGTGCACCATTGAGCTGAATCCAAGGATTGGTTAAACTGCAGAGCTTGTATTAGCACCAGTGTCAAGCTTGTGCTTTTTCTTTCTGGGGGAACTAAGGCCAGCTTAAGGGATTGGGGTTGATTATAGTCACTGGACTGCAGATGCAAAGGAAGATGGAAGGTAATTTTCCCTGGGGATCTCTTGTGCATGAGTGAATCAGGAAATAGAGATAGGGAAGGGTTGACCACAGAAGCAAGCTCAAGGGTTATGTGGGCCCTGGAGTTCAAAAAGTATCATAAACTAGGATGAAGCATTTAGGTTAACATTAAGTTGAGCGGGCAAAACTAACTTTACAGGGATTTTTCATGAACAGTGACCAGTAAACACGGTGCCACTTAGTTTAGGGGCAAGCCAGAAAACAGAAAAGTGGATGTGTATGGAAAAGAGGAGGACTGATAAGAAAGACAACTATTAAAAAGAAATGGTCATATGCAAAATTTTAAGAACAGCAGCTTTATGGGCAGTGGAGCTGTAAACTACACAGATTTCTGAGGACATTGAAAGAGGGAGAAATTTTCTTCCCCTTCTGTTTGAAATTTTCAGTAACTCTTGTGATTAAATCAAAAAGCTGTTACTCATGAAAAATGAGTAACTGTGCACTGAGGGAACAGTTGGATTTCAGTTGGATGTAAAGAGTGTGATACTGTTCAGGAATAATGGCTGGAGTAATGGAGTACATCCTCAGACTTTTGCAATTATAGATCTCTGTTATTTATCAGGATTGGTTCTTTGCACTACATATTTTTGCTTGTCATTCTTAGCAGTTGACTTCCAAATTCTTGTTCAGGTTGCTTCTAACATGAATAACATTCAGTGACTGCAGAAATACTCTTGAACTTCAGCCAGATATCATGCAGATTTCATTATGATCAGTGCCTGAAATAGTTTAAGAAAGAGTTTAACCTTTCTGGCTGGTTGTTTTTTCTAACATCTGTAATGTTACAAAGCGTCCTCTTACAAGATTATTTTGCCTTTCTAGTGTTCTCGGATATGCTTACTTTACTGTTTTGAGGGTTATTCTATATTTAGCATTTGCATGATTTCATCTGGAAACAAATTGCTTTAAATCTTACCATTTAACCTGTTTCACTCTTCTCCAGTTTCTCCAAACAGATGCATCATAGCGATTTTTAATGAAGGTGTTAGAGGGCGTTTTGCGCATTTTCCCTCTCAAGGCTTTCCTGCATGTGCATGCTGGATTGTGCTGTCCTAGCAGGGAAACTATAAATAGACTCTCTGATGCAGTGAGGCAGCTATATGCTACAGTGGCCTTGGAAATCTCAGCTTTCACCTGTAACTCTGCATTCCCATTCCCACCGACCTCACTCTTGCAGTAGCAGGATGCAAAAGGGACATAAATGATTGATTGCTGCTGGTGGTGTCTAAAGTCCGAGTGTATTAAATTTGATGGAGCAATGAAGAACAGAGTAAGCTGTGAAGCTGCTCCTGTCAAAAAGGGGTAGGGATATAATAGAGTTACTGCAGTACATTAGATTTTGGTTGTTTGCACAGGTGACTTAAATTGAAAGTAGTGTTATTAGCAAAGTTAAATACTTCTTTAAAATCCTTTCTTGTTCACAAAAGTTGCTTTAACATTTTGAATCATTGAAGTTTATAAAGTATTTGTATGTATGTATCAAAGTACTGCAGTGTACGTGTTTACATTGTGAAAGATGCTTTCTTTTTTCTTTTACAGTGTGAAAAATTCAAACTATTGTCTCCCGTCATATACTGCTTATAAGAATTATGATTATTCAGAGCCAGGAAGACACAATGAGCAGCCAGGCCTATGTGGCCTGAGTAACTTGGGGAATACATGTTTCATGAATTCAGCAATTCAGGTATGTACTTTAGAATAAAATGAGCTTGTCTTCTTACTTGGAAGCTGACATCTATATTTTTTCATGTTTGAAAACTAATATTAAAAGACTCCATTAAGTAGCCAGATAGCATTAAAACTGAGCAAATAATACTTCTATATTGAAAAGTTGATCTACATTCATTGTTTCCCCCGTTTTTGTATGGTGATCAATGTTAGAAAGAGATTTGACCAGCATTCTTCTACATGAGTGAACCTTTAAATAGGATGACGCGTGCATGTCATGAAAAATAGTTTTTCATTTTGAGATGCACTTGAGTACAGGTTGTAGTGTTGAACTGTCAAGAAGTAGACAACCAGTGAATGACTGAGCCTTTATTGCTAACTAATTATCATGTACTTTTAGTGTGCAGGTTAACATGCAGGGAACCTTTAAGCATGCTTCCCTTTGACCCTTCCCCTTTGAATAGCTGTTATTTCATGGATGAGATATTTTACAGGAATGTAGTACTTTGTTTCTTTGCTATGATTGCAAGAGAAATACTAATATACCTAGTATTACCCTTACCAAAACCTAAAAATCCTCGGTCCTTTTAAGTGGAAACTGCAGTAGTAGATTAATTAATGATCAGAAAGAACCATTAATTTGGTTTTTTTTAATTCTGGTACTTGTGTTTTGTCATCAAAGCAGTCTTATACCAAAAAATTGTAAAATATATTTAAGTTCTCGTTCACATTTTTTTCCTGCTGAGTATAAAGATAATAGATCTTAACCTAGCATACTTCAGAGTTAATCTTGTTTGTCATCACAAAGGGTTCCTGACTTGTTTGTGATTTCTTTGGGTGAAATAAAAAATAATGTTGAATTTGTTAGGCTGTTCAGGAGAAAAGTAGTTTTAGATACATTCGTAAGCTAAGTTTATGAAGTTGTTGAAATTTGTTCAAAGGAAGAAATACTGCAGATTTTCATAGTCTCTGCAGATTTTCTGTCCCTTCTTTGTATATATAATAAGAGAATAATTTGAGTTAGAAGGGACCCCAGAATGATTATGGGTCCCACCTCCTGTTTGTGTCTGTTACACTAGTCCTGTCACTGTGCACTTCTGAGAAGAGTCTGGCTCTAGTTCTCTATAGCCTCCCATTAGACAGCTGCAGACAGCCTCAAGCTCTCCTAAGTCTTGTCTTCTTCAGGTTGAGCAGATGCATACAGCTCTCGACCTTTCCTTGCATGTTGTCCTCCAGCCACCCAACCATGTTGGTGACCCTCCTTCACTCCTCCTTACACTGGGAAGGCCTAAACAGGACAGTACTCCAGCAGCAGTCTCACAAGTGCCAATCTGAGGGGAAGATTTGCTTTCCTTTGCCTCTGGCTCTATTGCTAGTTCAGCTCAGCTTGCAGTTTTCCACCTTTCCCACCGGGATGCACTGCTGGCTCTTCCACATTTCCACAGAAAAGGACCACTGGATTGTATTATGCAGAGCTGCTTTCTAGCCAGTCAGCCTGTAGTGGTGTATGGGGCTGTTTGCAGCCATACTGAATTGCACCATTATGCTATTGTAAAGAAAAAAATATTTTTGTGTCTAGTTTGTGAACAAGAATTATCTTTTAAAAGTTGAATTAAAGGAATATTCTTAGTAAAATACAGGGGGGGTTTATGATGCTACACTGTTTGTCAGGCTAGACTGATTAAAAACAGGGATAATTTTTATTGTTTACATTACTTTGTTAAACTGGTATACATGAATTTGCATATATGTAGATCTAAAAGTAACCTTTTAGGTGAGAATTACAAGCACAGGTTATTGCCTTTAGGAATCTTACGCGGCTTAACAAGCTTATTACAGTTCACATCAGTATCCTGTTGTGTTAACTGGGGTCTGCATTCTCAATCATGTCAGCTTTAACTTCATTGCTTCTCAGTTATATCTAGGGAATCAAGTGTTCAGTAAGTTCTGAGAAACTGTAGTGTAAAATAAATACAGTTCTGCTGATTCACAAGACATTGCTCTGGGCAAGAAAATGAGGTGTTTATTGAGCAGTGCAGCCTTCAGTTTGGCATGGTACCTTTAGTATGTCCTTGATGGTGTGTTTTTTCAGATGCATTATTTGGCAGCCTTCTTAGCAAGGAAGTGTAGAAAGTCTTTCAGTTCCACCTACTATAGCTCTCAAAGTATTGTTCAGAGTTTAATGTTATCCAAGAAATCCATAAAAGTGCTTTTTAGTGAAAGTATGGATGTGCTTGAAGCATTAAGATCTCACAGGCTGCAAGTTCTATTGTCTTCTTCCTCTTGCCACCATTTGTACATTTTTTCCAATTACACAGAAAGTATACATTTCACTGCACTCATTTACCATTAATTTCACCACCTATTGTTATCGAAGTAACACTCGATTGTTCTGGCTAGAGCTGAAGTGCCTGTGGCCAAAGCACTCTGAGCACACCTGATCTTGTCCAGTCTTGGAAGCAAGGAAGGGATGGGCCCGGATAGTGTGTGAATGGCAGACTAAAGAATTCTGCTTGGGAATATTGGGTGTTCTAGGCTTTGACCTGGATGGTGGAGCAGAGTGCACCCTCAGCAAGATTAGAGATGACAGGAATCTGGAAGGAAGGACTGATACACCAGATGAACGTGCTGCCGTTCAGAGGGACTTCAGCAGGCTGGAGAAATGGGTAGACAGGAACCTCACAAAGTTCAAACAAAGGAATTTGGGGAAGAATTAACCCCAGGCACCAGTACACACTGGGGCGGAGAAGGGGCGGGTGATCAGATAGAAAGCAGCTTGGTAGAGAAGCACCTGGGGTCCCGCTAGACAAAAAGCTGAACATGAGCCAGCAATGTGCCCTTGTGGCCAAGGCAGCCAACAGCTTCCTGGCCTTATCAATATGTTTAAATACCAAATGGGAGGGAATGCAGAAGATGGAGCAAGACCGGTCTCAGAGGCACCCGCTGAAAGGAGAAGAGGCAATGGGCACAAAGTGAAACACAGGCAATTCTATTTAAATATAAGAAATTCTATTTTACAGTAAGGGTTATCAACCAGTGGCATAGGTTTTCCAGGGAGACTGTGGAGCCTCCATCCTTGTTGATGCTCAAACCCTGACTGGACACAGTCTCAAGAAACCTTCTTTGAGCAAGGGGTTGAACTAGACGATCTCCAGAGATGCTTTCCAACCTCAACTATTCTGTGATTCTCTGATCTGCTTTGGTCATCCACTCTAGCTTATTTACCTTCTTAAGGTGCCTTGCTTCACAATTATGTCAACACAGAGTTGCTTACAGGATAAATCTGTTTTAAATACTTGACTGTAGAGTTTAAGACTCTGAAACAGTTTCCAATTCCATTTGTATTCTATTCCAAAAGCTCTGCTTTGATCCCTTCCATTCAGTCAGTGCTGAGTATAATCAACATAGCTTCCTTCAATGGAAGCAGAGTTTGGTTCATACACAGTCCTGCTGATTACCACTTTTCTCAGGTCTCCATCCTTGCCACACAGCATTGAGTCCCCTTAGTGTTCACTTAAGAGCCATATCTGCTTCATAAACTGCTTCATAAACTACTTCATTTCTCAGCTTCTCTTTGCTCTCGTCTACAGAGCAGATGGTTTTCATCAGAACTGTTATCAGTGTTCTTTGAAGAAGAGGGCCAGTTCCTTACACATCCTGTTCTTCAGAATCTGACAAAATTCCCTGAAGGTTTTTGCTCTGTAGCCACACTAGGTAGAAATGTGATAATCCTGGCAGTTTCTTAAATGTTGTTGCAAGTTCATTAATAGTTCTTCAATCTTACAGGTAGAGTTAGACTTACCCCTTTGTCCTTCTAAGTGATTACTGTAAACAGAGCTTTGCTTTTCCAAGTAGAGGCTTTCAGTGTTGCAAAGCTCAAGACAGCTAGAGGAGAGACGGTGAAGGGAAGGGTAAGATCCTCTGTGCTACTATAAACAGCTGCAAGCTGAGTAGGAATAAGGCCAAGGTTGAGGTGCCATTGTGTATCCAATGGTATGTGTCCAAGTGCTGCTGTCTTACCACTGTTTCTTATTTAAAATGCAATAATTAAATATTATTTTGTATTTTGGACATATTTGAGCCTTTTTTTAATAGATTTTTCAGATTCTTTTGAAGAGATATCCCATGTATCTAATCTTGTATTACTTAAGTGCTAACATCTAAGGCTTTATTTTTATTATTAAAGCCTAAATGTCTGCTTTTGCAGATCTGAGCATTAAATAAAACAGGAAAGACAAAAGGGAGCTTGTGGACTTTGAGAACATATTATTATGAATGCTTGAACTCTATCAAGCAAAAAAACAAATAATTTTTGGCAAGTAGATGTTTTATTTCCCCTTCACTTATGTACATGGCTATGTTCTGAGCTGAAAAAAAATTAGAGAAATAGAAGTCTCCTGAAGCGTTGCTGTGCTGCCACCAGTGGATGTTTCCTAAGCATTGCTTTGCCTTTTTGGTGGAATACAAGTGATGAGAGCTCTGTGGGAAATGCTTTGGTGTTTCTTTTTCCTTTTGCAGTGAAAACCTGAGAGTTCACAGTGTTTTCATTTTGTGATTCAAAAAATAGAAGAAAAGTAAATGTTTTAATTAAAAACACTTCTTTTTCTTCTCCACGTTTTCAGTTTTATGTTTTTTCCATCAGTGTGATTATATCTACTTGATGTTTGAACAGCAGTTGTTGAGAGTTTTACAAGAGGGTATTTCAGCAGGTTTTTTTTTTTAGAAAGCAGATCAACATTCCTTCTATAGTTACTTATGGTTGTGAGTTTATCCAGACAAAACATAACATCTTTCACTGAAACCTGAAGTGAAGTGTTTAGTGCCCTGTTGGAGTTGCCACAGGCACGCAGAGTTTGGGTTAAGGGGTGTATCAGCTGAGTGCTTTTCACCATATCCGACAATAAGTGTTTCAGACAAAAGTAGGACAGACAGGTGTAAAGTGATTAACTATCTCTCCTATTACTTCATTTTTTCTTCTGTCAGTCAACTCTTGGTCTTTTATTAGAAGGCCGAAATAGGAAATTTCAGTGTCCCTTGCATAAAATTGTTATTAAGTGGGACAGATGAAGAACCATGATACTTACAGGAGCACTCAGTTTTTAGCTCAATTTCACAATCTTTTTGTCTGCTTCTTGTTTCTCCAGTTCACTGGCATGATAGGTAATATTGTTTTCTTTGTTTTGAAATTTTATGATCATTATTTGTTCGTAATAGCTCTTATGGGATGTTTCCTCATTGCTTCAGGATCATAGAATAATTTGAGTTAGAAAGAACTTCAGGAGGTTTCTAGTGAAACCTCCTGCTCAAAGGAAGGTCAGCTCTGAGGTCAGACCACATAGTAGTCTTTTTGACTTACACATACAAATAGAAATTAAGATTCTGAGAAAGTGATTAATCAGGTGAAAACTAGAAAAAGGTAAATTTAGATTTTTGGTGAAACAACACACTGTCAGCACATTGTGTAGTGCTTAACTAAGAACCTATAGAAAAATTCATTATCTTTGCATTATTTAGTTCCTTGTTCTGGACATTCATGGCAACAAGCTGATTTGATCTCCTAAATCATCCCAAAAAATAATACAGAAGAAAAGTGAGGAGGAAAAATAGTTTTTGGACAGGTTGATGAGATGAATATGTTTTTTGTGCAATCAGGTGGGAATCAGCAGAGAAGAGGCAGGACTTCTTTGGACAGTAGGGTTTGTCAGATCAAACATGATTTTGCCCAATGTGTAGTTTTATATATAGTTAGTTTAGCATGGTTTGCACTGTGTTGTTTCTGGGTATCTGGTGGAACTTCATAGTCCATCCATTAATTGAGGTTGTTGCTAAAAATAATCTTTTGAAAACTCGGATTGAACACTGGATTTGAGAAACCCAGGTGTTTCTCCTCCTAGCTGCATGGATCAGTTCAGAACTAACAACACAGATCTGTGAGGTAGGGAGAGGGCTCAGGATCACCACTAGTAGGAATAAAAAGCTCTTAGCCATGTAGCAAGAGAAAAATGGGCTTTCTTCAACCCTCAGTGTTCAAAAGGGCCTGTAATACCAGGGGTTTTTTTGCAGTGTTGACAGCTCATGAAAGCTTTAGGTGAAGAGGGAGAGAAAAGGAGTGCTGTATGGGCGTGAAACTCATCTCTCTATAGCATATGACTGGTTTTGCTTTGTAATATTACACAGATGTGATAGGCAGAAATAGAAATAATTTTTTTTTTCCCAATTGAATGAAGTTGTAATTGTTCCAGTTTCAATTGTTGCATCTTACACAGTCGCATATGCAGAGTTAAAATTTTTATTCTTCCCCTTGTTTGTAGAGAGGCAGATGAGACTGCAGAAATAATATTTAATGAAAAAACTTTTATGCTAAGGCATGGCATGGAGATTGTTCCTGAGTGATGGAAAAGTTTTTGTTTAAAGGAATGTGAGGAGTAGCACACAAAAATTCCAAGTGCTTTCCTAAATTTCTCAGTCATACTTCAGTGATTACATCCTGCTATCTCGTAAGTGCTGACAGACAAACAGAGGATAAGTTGTTATATCAGTCTAACCAAGGCCCTTGCTTTCCTTGAGCTAATTTCATCTCTAAACAGCTTCACAAAATTTAAAAGAGCGTAGGAAGGGCTGCATCAATTCTGATTCAAGGTTTGGTCTGTCTAGCATAGATTGCTGCCTTCCAACAGCACCCATAAGCAAATGCCTAGGAAGAGAAGCAGTACAACAACATCCTCACCTTCCCTTCTCTCCCACCTCTCCAAAAAAGAAAATTGTTTTCAACTATTGTCTGCTCACACGTTGTTCTGAAGGTGATGTAATTTGGTTCAATAAGCCCTGTTGACTCCCTCCTCTTACCTACGCAGTCTCTCCTTGATGCCCTGTAAAACTTGTGCATCTGCAACAACTTTCACCAAGGAGTTTCATAAAGATACTATTCATATATCAGAACCACCTTTTTTTTGTTTTGAGCCTTGATACAAATTGTGTTGTCACACTGTGGTTGGCTGGACTACGATGTCTAATAAAATCAATGTAAATCTTTTGAAAAATACTATCTGTGCATAACTTCTAATGATGACTGCAGCCAGTCTTGGTTTAAAACCATTACTTGTTTCAGGAAAATAGCTTCCCCCCCCGCTTCCTTGCAGGCACTATACATTAAAGTATTTAACAAAGTTCAAACCTTCTTTTTTTAGAATTAATTCAAATCACTGTTCTGAAAATCCTGTATTTCTGTTTACAGTGTCTGAGCAACACACCCCCTCTTACAGAATACTTCCTCAATGATAAATACCAGGAAGAGCTGAATTTTGACAATCCTT
>VYZX01013840.1:0-59155 GCA_013401335.1 Brachypteracias leptosomus | reverse complement strand
AACAAATTAAAAAAAAAGAAAAAAGTATGATGTTCTTCACTTGAACTAATCAAATACAATAGGTTATAAATTGTGTATTGTAAATAAAAGTTCACTCTGTGAGTGCACATTTTGGTAAATTATTTATTTATGTTAGCATTAAAAAGTTTAAAAAATTGCATTTGACCAGGATATAAATGAGGTATGTTGGACATGGCTTTGCTTTATACCTTGATATTAAAACTGGTGTTTCATCCTGGTATTTTAAAGCTGCTTTGAGGTTGTTTTTTTCCTTTTTTTTTTTTTTTTTTTAAATGTAAACTAACCTCCTGCATGACAGAGGTTAAAATTTTGTCTGCACTTGAGTTCACTTGGGTTTACATTTGAAATGCGCATGTTTATTTATACAGATTTCAATAAAGCTATTCAAGGCCTTATTTAGTCTTCCATTTTCTTACAAATTCTTTTCTCACAGTGTTTGTGTAATTGGTAGTCTTTGTCTAAGATTTATACTGTTGGTTACAAAATGGCAATTTAATGACCAACACAAAATAACACTTTATATAGATACTATCTTCTGGAAATAGTATTAAAGGGATTCTCTCCTGGCATTGTCTGACTCTAAAAGCAATTGTAATGCTGTAAAAAAAAAAAAATGTTGTTGTCATAGAAACCTTTTGTTTGTTTTTTAAAAGTAATACTGTAACAATAAGTAGTCAAGTGGAAAGATACTAACTCTGAGATGGTTGGGGAAGTGAGGTAATATATTTAAGATTTAGACAAACCAATATGGTGCAGAGGAAGTGATACAAGCTTTTACCTTAAAACCTTGTATTTAGGGGTGGAATACAGTAACCCAATGCAAAGCTTGTGAGTTTAACTTGCTTATTCTAATGAGACCAATTGAGAGATGAGATTTATCAGTGGAGTAGAGGAGATAAGCCTTGAGAAGTGATCATCTCTTTGAATAACATACACAAAGAGCCCCCCTACATTCACACTTCCCTTGTTTTTCCCATACCATGTTTGCCTAGAGCTTGCTTGGAAAAAACATGAAGGAGCAAAGGATCTGGTTTGACTTGCCGAAGTCTTGGAGTTTGTAGATTGGAGCTTTAATAACTGGTAACTCAGTCCCCTAATGCACTTCGTTCTCCCTCTGAAAATGCAGAGATCAATACGTATATGGGACCACCTATTTGCAGGAATGTTCAATAGTTGGGTCATACAGGTTAGAGTTTAAAAGATCAAAGTTAACATTTAGTTAGGAAAAAATTTACATAGTTACTGAATTTTCTTTGTTATTGTTAATTTGGCTTCCAAGATTATACACACTGAGTTTTTAAGCTTCCTAATCAGATATTAAAAAAATCCGTATTTCTATATGATTGTCTCAAAGGTTTCTGGAAATTCAGCCAAGTTGTGAGTTTCATAAAACTATTATGTATTCACACATAAAATACGATAATTCATCCAGTGTGGACTTAAAATAAAAAACTACAGAAAGCATATTGCTCTTTATAGTGTCTATCAAAAGTTATTGTCACTCAGGTAGTCATTTCTCCAGAAAAAAAAGAGGGTCCTAACATCACTTTTTATGAATCATGTCTGATAAAAATCTACAGTATGCTCTCTTTGTTCAGTTAAATTGACAGCAAGATTTTTGATGGCTGTAAGTTATCAGCATAAAGCCCCAAATGGTAAGGTACAGCTAACCTTGTTAATGTGTGAGTCACAGAAACAAAACAGAGTAGGAGGCAGAAGACAGCTTGCAATTCCCAGTTACTCCATGGATTTTGTGACAGCAATAAATCACTTGAAGCCTGGCTGGGAGGGAAGGAGAGGTGAGAAGATACTGCCCAGGACCTCTTTTTTTAATTGGCTTCAGACAGGGTTTTGGATGCTTTGGTGCAGATCAGTTCCCTGGTCTCTTCTATCAACCACTTCAGTTAAAGTCCTACCTGCCCTCCTGGCACGCTGAAGTGAAGTTTGCAACTTGGAGTTGAGATGACAGATGAGAAAAGCTGTCAGATATTACTCTGCCAGATGATGTAGAAACACCTCCTGTGCCTACAGCTAGTTGCTAATGGGGAGGCCACAACCCCTTCTAGTTTTCCCAGAAAGTTAGTCCTGTGTTATGGAGTGCAGTGTGGTTTTTTAAGCATCTTGAAACCTTTAGAGGGAAGTCAGTATGGCAGGCAAAGAAATTAATTGGCAAACTTACCAGTTTTCTTCAAAAATTATGCCACCTTCTTTGATGTCAGACTAATTTCACAGTATAGTTTCCCATTGTTTCGAAAGTGCTAGTTACTTTGACAATGAAAATCACTATAAATGCAGTGAAAAAAATAATATGAAAGCTGTATTTGATAGACGAAGCATATTCTTAGTCTGCAGGTAAATTGTTCTCTTCAGATCTTTTAGTTCTTTTTCTCTGGGTGGGTTGTGGGGGAGAAGGTAGGGTAAAAAAATTGTGAAAACAGTTCCACTTTCTTAGTTCTAACACCACGTGCTTTACTGGCACTGAATGCTCATGAGACAGGCAGAGAGACCTGTCTTACTGGAAAGAAATTAAATCTTGGGATGGCATGGCATGGAAACCCCAGAATAGTTCAGATGTGACAAATTTATGACTTATTTATCCCATTAGCTAGGAAAGGTACTGGTTACTGTGTGCCAGGTAGCAATAACAGTCATCCTGATGACCCACTTAGTGGACGAGGGAAAGGCTGTGGATGTAGTCTACCTAGACTTCAGTAAAGCCTTTGACGTTGTTTCCCACAGAATTCTCATGAAAAACTGGCTGCTCATGGTTTGGATGGGTGTACACTCCACTGGGTAAAACACTGGTGGGATGGCTGGGCCCAAAGAGTGGTGGTGAATAGAGTTAAATCCCGCTGATGGCCAGTCACAAATGGTGTTCCCCAGGGATCAGTTCTGGGGCCAGTCCTGTTTAATATCTTTATCAACTGTCTGGATGAGAGGATTGAGTGCACCCTCAGTAAGTTTGCAGATGACACCAAGTTGGGTGGGAGTGTAGGGGGGCTCTGCAAAGGGATCTGGATAGGCTGAATCAATGGGCCAAGGTCAGTTGTATGAGCTTCAACAAGGCCAAGTACAGAGTCTTGCACTTTGACCACAACCCCAGGCAATGCTACAGGCTTAGGGAAATGTGGCTGAAAAGCTGCCTGGCAGAAAGGGACCTGGGATACTGATCAACAACCAGCTGAACATGAGCCAACAGTGTGTCCAGGTGGCCAAAAAGGCCAATGGCATCCTAGCTTGTATCAGAAATAGTGTGGCAAGTCAGAGTAGGGAAATGATCATCCCCCTGTACTTGGCACTGGTGAGGCCACGCTTCAAGTACCATGTTCAGTTTTGGGCATCTCAATGCAAGAGAGAGATTGAGGTGCTGGAGCAGGTCTAGAGAAAGGCAACAAAGCTGGTGAAGGGCCTGGAGAACAAGTCTTTATGAGGAGTGCCTGAGGGAACTAGTGTTGTTTAATCTAAAGAAGAGGAGGCTGAGGGGAGACCTTATTTCTCTCTACAACTTCCTTAAAGGAGGTTGTAGTGAGGTGGGGGTTGGTCTTCTCTCAAAAGTATCAAGTGATGGAACAAGAGAAAACAGCTTCAAGTTGCAGCAGGGGAGATAAAGGTCTTTTCCAACCTAAATGATTCTGTGATCTTGGGCCAAATAATGCAAAAGGTGATATAGGATTCAAATAGTAAAGAATTCACATCAGTCTGTATGGTTTTATGAAAAGTAAGTTTTGGGTTGGGGAGCAGCACACACAGTAATTGAAAAATGGAGTTGATAAATCATTTTTTAAGTGTTTGGCACTTAATTATCACCTTAAGTATCACATTACTCTCATCAAAACATGAGTGTTCTGCAGTATCACCCAATACAAAGTTTAGGAACTGATCCATTACGAAATCATTATGTAATAGGGGTGTTACTGGAGAAGTTAGTGGCCCTTGGTCTTAAATTAATGCTTTTATTCAGTGTGTAAAATATTCAGATCATAGCTACAGAAGCTGGAAAGTAGGAATTACCCCTAAATCCTGTGCAGCCTTAGAGGACAATCATTTCAGCATGAGCTCCCAATATGAAACAGTGACATAAGAACTTGCCCTTGGATACATAAGCAGAAATAAGCAGTTGACTTAATTTTCCCAGGCCTATGGTAAGGCTGCTGGGAAAATACACCATTTGAATTACTACCTTTCAGAAGTTCAGATTGTAACCTTGGAGACATTATAGGAAAAAAGTTAGAACCTCAGAGTAAATACATTTGCACTAATAGATAGAAAGAAGACTTGTTTTCTTAGAGACTACTCATAAGTGCCTCAATTTTTGTGTGATACTTTACAAGGAGGGGAATAGCTGTCTGCAGGGGGTATTGGAGTGGAGAGAAACAAAGAACTAACGAACGGTTCAAAATTGAAATGAGACAATCTGCAAATAGAGGTACATGTGGGATTACTTTTTATGCAATTACTTTTTAACACGAAGGAAGATACTAGCAGAACAACCTGCAGAGGCAAGTGATGGGTGCAATGGTCACTCTGGGCTGGATGCCCTCCCTGGGCTAAGGAGGGAGGCAGCCGAGGCCTGCAATGGCCCTTCCCTGGCTGGGATGGAGGCTTAGTCTGAGCCATCTGCCTCAGCTTTGAGATCTATGAACCTGTAAATACACTGTTCTTTTCAGAGGAGTATTCCTCCTTCTTCAGACCTAATGGCACGAGTTCAAAATCACTTAAGCGTTTTGCAGAGGCCTGAATCTGTAGGTATTTGCATTGAAGGAAGGCCTTCACTAGTGGTACAAGAACTCATTAATATGGGATCAAAAGCCATGCTCTTGTATCAGGGTAGCAAATGGGAAGGTTTTTCTTCCTTTCCTGCACCATTGCTACTAATTTAAATTCATGAAGCTGCTCCAGATCTCATCTAAACAACCTCCTCAATTTATCATCATTTCCTCAAGGTAACACTTCCCCTGGGTTACTACCTAAACACACATGTCCCTTTTCCTTCTTCCTTTGCAATGCTGGAGGAACATCCCTGCTTTTCCATGATGACTTCTGTTAAAGCACAACGACTGATTCAGGCAAGCCCCTGTTGAAAATATGCATGGTTCCTCCAAAACGAAAATTGAAACCCACACATTGTGCAATTAAAACAAGATCTGCAGCTGGCTCTGGGGACACAAAGGCATTTTCTAGAGTACAACTAAGGGTGTCTGGAAAGAATGCAGATGAGATCAACATCTGTCAATGCTATAAAATACACACTGTGTTGTGGGTGGTCTGTAAATGTGAGTGTGCCTCTCAGCTGAGGAGAAAGTCTGCAAACAGAAGGGACAGTAATTACTAACTCTGTGTCATCTATACTTATTAAAAGCAAATATAAAGTACATCCTTCTATCAGCTCAAATGAATGCTTCTCAGTGGTACTCAAGAAACACACAAGTTTGGGACTGCTCATATAGGACTGGCTTCCTTGGGCAATTTGTGAATAAGAGAAGAAGGTATTTGGATCCTATTTGAGTTGTGATCCCCCCATTCCAATAGGGAAACAGCAGCTTCTATGAACCCTGATATAATTCAGCAGCAAGTGAACAGGTTGGTAAGAGTTACACAGCATAGCTACTCTGTAGTCGCATTTGCCAAATCAAACAAAACATTAGTCATGTTGACTAATTTTGCATGACCTAATAGCTGATCAAGGAATTAAATGCAGTGTCTAAATAACCTATTTATTTGGTGAGACTGATGTCCTGAATAACTGCCATGTATGACATGGATCCCAGATACAACAGGTAGAGCTGAGACCTAGAATCAGACATATTTTTCAAAAGTCTGCTAGAACTGATGATAATGGCAGTTTGATTTTCACATCTTTACTTCAAAAAACTCTCTGCCACCAAGGAGTTTCTGGCCTCTGACACTTTGTGAATGTTTTGGAGTTTTACTGTAAAATAAAATAATTTATATACTAAAATTGTTCTGTTTTCCAAATTCTCAATTAAAAAAAATGTTATGAACATTTTAGATTAATGAACTACAGGTGGGCAATAATGTCCATAAATATATAAAAATATTAATATTTCTGATGCCTATAATACACAATAATCACAATCAACTGATAGAATGGAAACAATAGAACTTTCTTTGTAAAATGTCTTGAATTGTTGCTTTAACTTATTTTTACGCAATTGGAGGAAATGAAATGTAGATGTTGATTTTTGGTATAGGAAATAATGCCTTAAAAGTTGTCTTCAGGAAATATAACCTTAGACAGTTATTTTTTACATAAGGTGGCACAAATTAAGAAATAAATCAAAAAAGTTTGTAGAGCTACTTACTATGGGAAGCATTTGGCTACCCTCTCACTATAATCTTTGGATTTCTGTTTGATTAATGTCATGCTCAGTGTGAGATTGTCATTTAGAAAGCTTATTTTTATGATGTAAATTGCTCTTTTAATATCAAGTGTAATGGATTATAATGTCCCCGTTTTCCCAGTAGCATTTGACAATATTAGAATTTGGCAGACATTATATTCTTTCCTTGAAATGAAAAGCCCACATAGACACACAAACTTAATTTAATGAATGAAAATATTCCCAAAACTTCTGTGAGCAAATGTGCAGTTAAAAGAAAATACTAGATTTAAGAATTAAACTTCCATACTCTGTACCAGAACAAATGTATCAAGTAATCCAGCATGACTCCACACTAGTAGGAGACAAAAGCAAAAGAACTCAGGGCAAAGAGGAATAAATTGTGCAGAACTGTGAATATACATAAAAATGATGAATCACAGCTAAGGCAAGGGCAGAAGTATGGAAAAGCATATATTGCATTAATAGAAAAGATTAATGTAGCAGGAAAGTTGCTGCAGGATACTAATAAGGAGGTGGTAGAAGATTTCAAATTCGTTCTAAGAAAAGCAGAGCTCTATGATTAAAAAGGACGAAAAAGGCAAATACTGCAAAAGTCACTAAAAGGTGATAGAGAATTAAAATCTTTGATAGATGTGGGCTGCCTTACAGGGAAAGAAAACACAAGTTAACTTGGTTCCTACAATGGATTTAACTTCTTAGTGAAAGATACAGAAAACCACTAGAAAGGAAAACACTCTAGAAGTGATTCTAGGATGTTGTGAGGATATTTTGAAATAAGACAGTAATAGAAGAGCCATATTGTTTTTTTGACATGACTCCTCAGTCTTTATCTAGAAAACTGCAGTTTATGTAACTGAGTATTGGATAAAGTATTGAGAGCAGAAGTTGTGCTAATAATTTTGAGGAAAAGGTTTACAAAGGAAGGCTCCAAATTCCTGAAGGGGAAAAAAAATTGAAGTGTCAACTTCTTTGAAACCCTCCTGTAACTCTGTCAGTAAGGCTGATCCTGGCTTTCTATGATCTTGCCTCCGACAAAATAAGACATTCAAGCCCACCAGACATTTGTTATCCCCCAAAGTGCAGCGGAGCTGCTTGGGAGCACAGCCATTTGGTAAAGAATTTGACATGGAATCATTAAGGTTGAAAAAGACCTCTAAGATCATCAATTCCAACCATCAACCCAATACTACCATAACCACTAGACCATGTCCTGAAGCGCCATGTCTACATTTTTTTTTTTTAGACCTTCAGGGATGGTGACTCTACCACTTCCCTGGGCAACCTGTTCCAGTGCTTAACCACTCTTAGAGTAAAGAATTTCTTCCTAATATCCATTCTAAACTCCCCTGGTACAACTTGAGGTCATTTCCTCTCATCCTATCACTAGTTACTTAGGAGAAGAGATCAACACCCACCTCTCTATAACCTCCTTTCAGGTAGTTGTAGAGAGCAATAAGGTCTTCCCTCAGCCTTCTCTTCTCTAAATAGTCACAGTTCTCCCAGCTGCTCCTCATAAGACATGTTCTCCAGACCCCCTCACCAGCTTGGTTGCTCTTCTCTGCACCCACTCCAGCACCTCGATGTCTCTCTTATACTGCGGTGCCCAAAACTGAACATGGTGCTCAAGCTGCAGCCTCACCAGTGCCGAGTACAGGGATATGATCAATTCCCTACTCTTGCTGGACATGCTATTTTTGATTCAGGCCAGGATGCTCTTAGTCATGTATTTGTCAATACTTAGTACATGTTAACTGCTAATTTTATAACTAAATTGTTCATCCCATCCTCTTAGATCACAGCATAGTTTTTTTAGTTAAGACTGGAGCAGGGAAGTAAAGCTCCTAGAGATAAACAGCCATAGGAATCTACTGATGATCATGCTACCAAAGGGAGATAAGATCTCAGACTGGCTGAACAAGTTTCACACGAGCTTCTTACACATCTGACTTAATGATCCATCCAGTGGCTCCAGGGCTTGGCTCTCAGTTGGAAGAGTGAGTGTTCAGATCTGGAATTTCCTATGCTCCAACCAGTGGTCAACCAGGAGCACTTCCACGCACCAGCACAAGGAGACAGACGAGCTCATCTAGCATGCCATGAGAGCAGGTTTCAGAAAGCGGCTTCCATTTGTGAAATACTGAATACAACTTCTACGAGTGCTCCAAAATGCCAATAATAATGAAACTGCAACATGTATGCATCCTTGGGTATGGACATACCTGCTTGCTCATGACCCAGGACATAGATACATGCCAGGGCATAGCCCTGCTTTATTGGGAAAGTGTATTCACATGTGGAGGTGATCTGTGTAGTCATTTTACTATGAAGGAAAACATTCAGCTCTTTACGGCTGGATTCCTTTGGCCGTCTTCCAAATTCCCTGAGAAGTATGTTCATTTTGTTTATCTGTTTTGGCTCAACCTGATTAACAAAATTTCTTTCAGACTGCTGCTTCCAAACACAGCCACACATATGCACAATATGGCCATACTAATATTGATATCAAGGGCAAGGCCCTCTGAATTAAATAAGAGGTCTATAATCTTCATAAAGCAACAAAGATGAACACAACATACAAGGCAAAACAAAGTCTCTATGTCAAACGTGTCTTTATCAAGATCTCTTCCATAAGAAATCTCTAAATCTTATGATTTATAGAAAGAACTGTCTGTAAAACAATGGAGTGGTCATACTTCAGTTACCTTTGTGAACACTTGTGCTGGAAGCTTTCAGAAGTATCTGGCCACACTGAGCCTTTTCTAGGCTGGCCTGAATTAGCTACAAATTAAATTGATCATGCTGGCAGTGTAGCCGTGGCAGTGTGAGAAAAGAAGAATGTTTCCGTAGTGTGCTGGCTTCCATGCTACCTATGTGAGTATAGTAAGTGTATCTATTTTTATAATTATTTTGTTCATTTTATAGATACGATGGCAGTGCTTGCCTCATAGGCAGAGGCCACCCCTAACTCAAAGGACCCAATATCCATTGAGTAGATGGAAATTCTCCTGCAGCCTCAGGGCTGCAATCTGGAACAATTATCTCAAAGAAGGATTTACCAGAGCCTGGAGATAGCATCCAGTGACTTCTCCTCTCTGCTGCAGCAGTGAAAAAGAATTATTTTTAGGCAGGGGAACACCCTTTTCCTCTCTGGTATTGCTTTGTGATTAGCAGATTATCTGTAGGTTACAAGATGTCTGAAAATACTTCCACAGTTTTCATACAAGCTGAAGAAAAGATAAAAAGGAAATGATTAAAAAGATGTAGAAAGGATTTTGGCAAATAGATGAGAGACCAGCAAAATAAACAGACTGCAGCACAACACATATTTCTGACATTCTTGATAGGCATTTTTATGTTACACATCCCGGAGTCAGAATGAAAAACTCAGGAAAACACTTCTTCCAAGAATGCAGCTGATCCACTGTCCTCTGCAAGAGCTCTGGATGGAATAACACTGCCTTGACTCACAATTATTTTGCTTCAACACATCTATCCCTTTATTTCTAAACCAAGATTTCTAATTACAGACATGAAGATTGCAGTAAATTCTGATCAGAAGTGCAACATCTCTGAAGTTTCTTTATCTGTTGACAGTGACCTCAGGCTGTGCTAATTGTTAAAGTGGTAGCAGAGACAGTCAGCATGGGGTCTTTTGATGTAAACAACTGTCAAATAAAATCTCCATCATGGTTTTGTTATTTCCTACACCTGACAGAAAAAGAAAAAATACCATGAATGCAGTGTGTTACATACCACGCAGAGAAAAATCACAGGTGCTGCCTGAATAGCTAATAATTCCGTTACCTAATAAATACTATTTATTGTCTAAGGAAATGAAAGACAGATTCAGTTTAAGGCACAGAGTAAGGTTTGTTTCCCAGGCCAGCACACTTCCTGTGCGAGCTGGAAAAGTTATTTAATCTGTCCTGACTCATGCTCAGTTGTAAGTATGAAGGGTACAGGGGCTGCTGCTAAGGTTTTGTGAGTATCATGTATCTGTTTGTCTGTTGTTATGCTGCTAGCTCTAAGACAGCAATAAATTAATTAAAGCAGCGGAGAGCAGTTCTTTCTTAGAAAAGATGGTCACAGGTTCAGCTGACTCAATTACCAGTACTCAAAAGAGCAACACAAAAAAACCATCCTGCTGCTTTGAGGATCTCTTTGGACAAGATTCAAGCAGGAAAAATTGGAAGAACACCTTTGCTGCCTGGTTACACTAGAGTCATGGAAGCATCTAAGCCTCTAGTTGCACTTGCGTGCAGGCCCTGAAGAGATCATCCTGTAACTCAGTCGGGAATCACTGATGTACCTAATACATGTCCTAGATCTGACATTTTAGGCACTGCTACTAAACTTCTTTGTGAGTGACCTTAAAGATAAATGCAACATAATTACTGAAAGTTAGCTAATGACAAAGAAGAGGATGATTCACTGACAGACAGTAGCTAGCACTGGTTTTTTTAGTTGGCTAAACAAAATAAAAAGTGTATTAACTGAAAATATACAAATAGAATATAAATATATGCTCACACCTATGCAGAAAGGAACACAGGCTAAATTAACAAGGAGTTCACACTGGAAAACAAAGTATTTTTCTGATGGTAGATCTAACTTCCTCATACAACCACATCCTAAAGGAACAAGGGCATTGCTTCTATTCCATAAAAAAAGAATACCAGATACTAGAGGGAAGGTTATTATTTCTGGTTTTAAGCCATTTGTGGCCACAACAGAAATATTCTCTTGCCCCATTTCTTGTGTCCATAATTTAAGAAGGAGCTTTTGAAGTGTTCACATAGTAAAGTATGTGTGTAGGGCTCCTCTGTGCTTACACTGAACACCACAATGCATAGGTTTTTACGAAAGACTATAGGAAGCATTTGGTACTAATCCATCTCTCACTCTCTTTTAATTTAAAATGTAACTTTTCCTTTTAATCAGTATCTATGTACTATCAGGCAAAATTTACTCCATCATGACTCTTAACTCTGCAGTACAAAAAACCACCAGTTATATCTGCAAACACCTTTGCTTGACCACAAAATTGTTGATATTTCATATCCTGAAGCTTGGTTAGTACTGGTACTATGTATAGATCCGTATCATTTACAAAAGTATACAAGAGCGTTAGTAAAGGGAACTCGGATGGAAAGCAATGATTCTTCCCATCAGCACGAAACCCAAGCCTTTGACATGGTGAAAACTGGTAGTTTTGCCTCTGTGTAACATGGTGACAGAAGCCTGTTCTCATGTTCAGAGCCTGCATCTGCACACATTTACCAGGACGGACAAGAACTAGGAGTGAACACCTGAAATTCATACAGCCGAGTGTTATCCCATGTTTAGTCACATCTAAAGGACTGATGCGCATCATTTGGAATGAACGTGAACACTGGTTCCAAGAGGAAATTTAATGAATCACAACAGGTCCCATGAGCATTTTTGTTGGTAATTAGGGTCATAAAGCTACAGGGAATGATTTCAGTCACCCACTGCCCATTGTAAAATAGCATATAATTTAATAACAAAGCAAACAATTTGTATTGCAGTGCGATACAAAGTTAGCTTAATGGCTAACTAGCATTCCTAGCTTGCTGGTCAAAAGCGTGCCCTCAGAGATGTTCACATATGCTGCTCCACTTCCTGACATTAATTGAAACTGAGGCATTTAAAGTCTATCAAAAGATAGGCAAGGACTTTTACTCAGGGTTAGGAATAGGCATTGTAATAGGCAACTAAAGAGCTGCAGTAAAATTTCTATTTTTTTTTTTTAGCAGACTACTAAATCTAAGATTCTATAATGTAATAAGAATATTATTTTAAGAATCAAGAATTTTAATATTTTTTTGATTATGAGAGGAGTAGCATACGGTCCTTTTTTTCCTGATGGACAAAATAGAGCCCTGAGTAAATTGAGATCAGTGAAAAGATGGAACGTCAGCCAGAAACAGCTTTAAAAAAATTTTTATATGTTACTTAATAGAGGTGGCAGGGTTGCTATCAGCCTGTTAAAAATACAGAAACCATGTAGCATGCTTCCAGTTCTATGACACTACACACCTGGAATAAGAAAAGACAGATAATCAGTAGGTACAAGCTAATGCAATAAAAATAATTAACATCATGAAATAATCTGCTTTTTCTCAGAAAACTATAATTTTACACAAACAGCACAAATTACAACACAATACATAAAACATTTCTTCCTAAGGGGTGTTACAGTTTATATTCAAAATGATTTATCACTGCTGTTTTTAAATATTTTAATTTTTTTAATGCAATCTTTAACATAAAAAAAGCATACAGCAGTAAGTTGTCAATTTTACTCAAAAGCAGTAATCATCTATTCCCTCAGTACATTTACTTCAGAAGTTGACATTACTCTGTGAGGAAGACTGGACAAATTCACTGCTATGGTTTTGATCAAAGAAAACATCATCTATTTTTCATGTGAGTTAACTTACCAGGCATTCGCAATGTAAAAGTAGCCCCGCCCCCCTCAGCTCCATGTTTACAGCAGTCTTGGCTGGTAAAACAAAACACAAAGATTTGCAGGCAATTAGCATGCACACACAATCTAATACATACTAATTTGCTTGGTTTAAGTGTGAGTAATCAATTCTTCCTACTTGTCTCAGCATTGCTAACAGGGACAAATGTCCCTATGACAGTTTTCCTCATCTTCTCCATTTTGATTACAGGGATAATAATGACAGTGGGATGCTTTAACTCAAGGAGTCACATTCAGACAAATTCTACCCAGAATACTTGCTCCCTTTTTGTAAGAAAGGCCATGTTATAGAATTGTTTACTGACCTTCATTTCCCAAGAAACTTTAATTGCTTTACTTTAGGCAGATGAGTAGATTGAGGGAGTACCAGTATGGCCCCGGCTCACCATGTACAGTGAATAAGTGGAAAAGTCCAAGCAACAAAAAGGAAGTAGGTCATTAAAGCTTACCAAGGAAATACCTATGCATAGTCAATAATTAATTGACTCATTCTCTTAGCAAATCATCCATGTTTCTTAATGAAGGTGTTTGGACTGAGCTGTGAATTGCCATCAGGACTGAAGCCCAGAGACAGGAAAATCCTTAGGAATATGTAAGCATGTAAATAGTTCTACTGAAGAAAACAGTCTTGGTGTTGTTTGTTTTTTTTAAGTAAGCATATAAAAATCAAAACTTTTGGGAATACTCAGACTAAAGTATTTTGAAAGTGTAACAATGTTACAGAATCATGGGTTTGCTTTTACTGAATACAGGTGAAATCCTAGTTCCTTGTCTGAAGGCACATAAAGTTCAAACACCAAAGTCAATTGTGCCAGTAGTACACACAGTTTTAAAAAGTCACATCCATTTATCTAGTCCTGTCAGGTTAACAGGCAGTAATTTGAAATTTATGTAAAAAAAAAGAGGATTTTAAAATAATAAATTACTTAGCAATCCTGCACTTTTTGCCTCATAAAGCACATCTAAAGATTTATGTCTACAGGTACAATGTACACTGATGTGCCAGTGGGAGCCTGTTTACTATATGATTTGCAATGTATCTCACAGTAAATAAATTCCAACATACATGTAGGGATACTCAAATTAATAAGTTATTTTCCCTTTTCCATTACAAGACACACACACACAAAAGATAAAAAGAACGTTCTCTAAGACTGAAGACTTTCAGGAGAGTCTGGAGAAAAGCCATTATTTAAAAGACAGTAAAAATTTATTCTCCATTTTGATTCTTCATATTTTTTTTTCAAGATTTCCAAGTTTAAAGTCTACAGACTGTAGGAATTCAAGAATGTTTTCTAACTCCTTGGGTTTATGGAAGGAGACCAGAATTGTGCTGCATTACAGGTAGGCAGCCACTGCAGCACAGGACTTATAGCAACCAGAATATAGACTATGGAAAAACCTTCGTGAAATGTTAACTGTTCGACGACGAACGGTGTCCTCCAGAAGGAAGCTCACAGGCCGGCTGAGGGTGCCTGGGAGGGAAGCCTTTGGTGTGGCTGAAGTTACACGGGGTATTACTACAAGCAAGACACCGGGTGAAGAGTTCGTTGTGCGGATGCTTCGTTTTGGAATGGGTTAAAAACAGCTGGTTGAAAAGCTTTGGGAATTCACAGGGACACTGCTGGGGACAAGGAGGTTCCCTGGAACCTGACTGTCCTTGTCGCCTTGTTTTTGCCCTGCCTGGGTTTATCTTAAACTTCTCAAGGAAGGATTCGCCAGGAGAAAACCACGGAAAGCTACGCAGGCACAGGGGTGGCGAAGAGCACAAACCTTCACTCCTGCAGAAGCAAGCAAAGAACTTGACGAATCGCCAGGAGAACACACCAGCCTGCCTCGCTTTTTGCCTTTTCAACCGCGCTCAGCGCCCAGCTCCCACCGACAACCAGACTCGGCCATGGGAAGGGGTGTCCCCAGCCGCTCGCCGGGGGAGGCGGTGGCCGAGGACCATCTGCAGGTGACCTGCGGTGGAGCCAAGGGTGTCACCACCCACCCACCGCAGCTTGTCCCCTCCCTGCCGGCAGCTCGCCGGCGCTAGCGGGCCCCTTCGGCCCGGGCCCCCACGACCCCTTCACGCCGGCCCGGCGCAGTTTCAGCGACACGTCCGGGAAGGGCTGCAACCCCCACCCCAGCCCAGCTGCGGCCCAGGAGGCCGGCCCCTGGTGCCACCTCCCGGCCCGCCGCCGCTCTCCCCGCCCCCGGGCCGTGTGTGCGGAAGCGGCCTGACGCGCGGCGCTGGCGGCGCCCGGGATTGTGGGAGCAGGGGGGCGGTGGCAGGCAAGGGGCTGGGGCCGCGGCTGACGGGTTCCGGTGTCCGGCGCAGACGTGTCGGCTGGAGCCGCGAAGCGAAAGGCGCTGCCCCTGCCCGCTCGGAACAGCGGCCGGCCCGGGGCCGACCCGGCGTCACCATGTCCGGGACCAGCAGCCCCGAAGCCGTGAAGAAGCTGCTGGAAAACATGCAGGGAGACCTGCGGGGCCTGAGCCTGGAGTGCCGGAAAAAATTCCCCCCCGTCAAGGAGGTGAGGGACGGGGCCGGGCCGGGCGCTGGAAGCCACTCTGGAGGGGCTTCCTTCGCTGCGGGGCCCGGCCGGAGCGGAGGCTGCCGGCGTGCCGGTCCCCCCGCGCCCTCAGCCCGCTGAGGTCCGTCCTCCGTGGCCGTGGGTTGCCGAACGCTGGCTGTGCCGCGACGTGGCTTTGCCTGTCGGGTTTGTCTGCGGGCTGTTGTTCGTAACGCGTGATGTTGTTCGTAACGCGTGATGGAGGCAGGGTTCGCGGGCCGGGCCGGTTCACCTCGGGGAGCGGGGCGGGGGAGATGGGTCAGTCAGTTGGCAGAGGCAGAGTGGGGGCGGCCCCGCTTCAGCCCCAGCGCCGTCCCGGGGGGAAAGACAAAGTTTGGCTTGGCTGTCTCGGCATCTCCTCGGTGCTGAGGGCTCGGGAGCGGCGGCGGGCGGGCAGCGCTCCGGCAGCGGCTGGCCAGCGGCCGAGGAGGGGCAGCCCCGCCGGGGAGGGCCGGGCTCTGCTGTAGCTGGGGCCCAGCCGCCGTGGGAGCCACTTGGGGCGCGATGCTCCGCAGATCTCCCGCCAGTCTGAGGAGCAGAAGTCACGCTAGTATGAGGAGCGCGCATGCCATGGGAAGCGGGGTCCCCAAACCTTATTTCACACCCCGGTATCGGCCGGTATTAACCGTGTGGGTCGCTGGTGATCGCTACCGTACCCACTGATTTTGGGGCTGTGTGACTTTCCAGTGGTACGGTTACAACCGAGGAAACTTGGGAGACGAAGAAGTTCGGGTTCCTTTTTTTCTCCCTTTTAAAAAATGTCATTAATGAACTCATGTCAGTATGATTGTACAGTTTACTCTGTGTGCAGTTTGAGACTAGCTAATCTCGATGAGCAGGAGTATTATAATTGAAGGGCATGCAAAATTTTTGTCTCTAATTTAAAGTATACTTTTAAAACCTGTGTTTCTCTAGTGTGTTTACACAATTTAACTTTTCTCCTATGCCCTTGGTAATTTATCACTAGCCATTTAAAAAAAATATTTTTTTAATGCAATAATGGAGGGAAAGATACTAATATATCAACTCAGATTAAGCTGCAGAATCAGAAAGGTACTTAGGAAAATATGGTAAAGACTTGTGTCAGTTTGGAAGAAAGGAATTACATATGTAATGTGACTTTAGTTCCAGTTAAGTGATAGCATATTGAATATTGTGTGAAGTATTACACACTTCTAACAGATGAATTGAAGCTAATGGCTGTGCTTCATTTGAAAGGCAAGAAGCAACACTATAGCAGAGCATGATATATAACTGGAGGTTGCAGAGGAATGCAGGTATATTTGAGAAAGTCTGTGTGGTCGCAGAAAATCAAGAGAAAGTTGTGATCAGTTCTGAGAAGTTGTGTGTGGTCACATGTAAATAAGGAAAAGTTGTGGTCAGTTTAACAGAAATCTGTGTGTGTGTTTTGGAGGGAGGCGGGGGTGCTGCTTCCACTCTCCCCTGTGTATTACTGTGTGACTCTTGAGTAAGTTGTTTGGTCTGCACAAGTTTCTCTGCTGTGTTAATGTTTACTTTCTTCAAGATCTACAAAGGAGATGGGCAGTGTAATTCTTAAGCTAGTATTTTCAGTAATGCATCATTAAATTTGCCATGCAGAAGGTAGAGTAACTACTGCACGTACAGCTCTTGATGCTTGTTCAGCCTGTTTATTGTATTCTTGTCTAAGTATGACTTTTGCGTTGTTTCCTTTTACATCTCAACAGCAATTTGCATAGCTTGCTTCTTTAAAAACACAAAGTTTTTCTCAGTTGTCTGGAGTTCGGGAAGGTCTATGGAATAGAACTGGAAGGTGCTTATAAAGAGGTGGAACTCTTGCTGCTGTGAGTTGTGGGCTCTTAACAGAGAGGTCTGAGTTGCAGGCAGTCCTACAGTAGGATGTATGATACAGTTGCAGGAAATGATCTTACTTCCTCACTTCTGGAAGCCATTTTTTTTTTCTTTTAAAGGAAATGAGTGTCCTTTTCTGACAAATCTCAACTGCTGAACAGGTATTTTAACCACATGTGTTTGGTCTGATCATGATTAGATTTGGCGAGCATGATCAGAGGAATGGCTTGTTCTTCTTACTGATTTGGAACAGCTTTTAAAACCATGTTTAAACACAAGCTTTTTAAAACATTCCTACTACTTATAATCTCATGTTTACTTGCAGTGTAAGACTGTACTCATCACTACCATGTGCAGCACAATTTATGAGTTTATCTTGCAGCTGGTGTGTGTGCTTTCATGTCGCTTAATAAACTTATCGTACTGTGATAAAGCTACTGAAAAACTCCGAGTCCAAAATTAGTAGTTGTGAGCTGTACTGTTGTTGTTAGGTTTGATAGGTACTTTATGAAGGTGAACTGTTTCTAATAATCTTTCCCATTTTTGACATAATCTCAGATTTTGCTCACAGCTATTTGTTATTGTCAGTCTTTTTAAAAACGTTTTTTCTATTCTGCTTTTTAATTTTTATATTAATACTGTTAAAATTCTGCAAAATTAATTTAGCAATAGGTTTGCTGCTGATAAAAGTGTAGTTCTTAATTCTACTTGTTGCTCAAATGTTTAATTTGAGCAATTCCTTTTTTTTAATCAGTACTGTAAAGAGTTACAAAGTGGTATGATCAAGAAAATAGAGCCTGGAGTTTCTGATTAAACAAGAGTTTTATTTTTCTTTTTTTGAAGGTCTTTCTAGTGCATATGTTATTACAAACTAATACCATGTCTACTAGGTACAGAGAGACCAAAACAATACTAAATGATTCTTTGAACACGCAGGTGGATGACACAGCTGAAGAGCTTTACTGGATTTTTGGAGGGGTGGGGGCGGAAGAGGAGTGTGGGGGGGTGTGGATACAGCAGAAAAGGGGGCCGCCAGCTGTGAGATCCTACAGACTGGGATTTAGACCTTATTCTCAGTTAGGAGCTGGATATAAGGTCTAAACCCCTTATTGGAAGTGAAACTCAAACTCCTCACTGTTTTAAGCATTTTCATCTCATATTTTTCTATTACTTCTGAGTCTGTAAAGCTTTCTTAGTGGGTCATATTTATGTGGAAATCATGTACTTGTAAGACCAGTCACTTACAACAGTGGATTCAGAGGTTTTTGCTGACTCTGATAATCTGTTAAGAAACATTAAAATTACTGCATTTCTCCCAATGTTAAACTTATGCCAAATATGTGGCAAACTTCCTTCCCCTTTGTTAGAGCTTTTAACTAAGAAAAGCCAGAATGTATTGTTGGCCCGAAAGCAATCTACACCTCGTTTTTGCTTCATGTGACAAATAATCCCTGGGTAGGATTTTCCTTGGTGGGGCCACTTAATACTGAGAATGGGAGCTGTAGAAAGAATCTGTGGGTTTGAAATTGTGTTGCTGGCAATGTTTGGGAATTAACTCATGTGCTGGACTTTTTTCTTAAGGATGTGGGGAATACCAGTTACTATTGGACTTCAGACCCATGTCTGTTTGTTGCTAGGTATTTTTTCTGTTTGATAACTTCCTCAGAACAGTAACAGAAATACACTAAGCATGGAAGTTATATACAATGGGCATGGAGCGATTTGGTGGTTATGTTTGTGATATGCCAAAACTGTTTATATTGGCAGAGGTACAAATAATGACATTGCTGAAAAATGTCATATTTTCATAATATATTTCTGTTTCCTACTTAGAAAAACAGACACCAAGCATGAATATGATAGAAGCTCTCAGGGCAAGTGTAAATTAAAATAATATCTTTTGGAGCTTGAAATTAAAGAGGATGAAGCAGTCTTTGGTACAGGCATCAGTTGTGCTTATGTTATTGTAAGTAATCTGGCGTTTGTCCTAGAAAACAATACTACTTGGTCATATTCTGTTGTTTTTAATACGATGGACTCTAAGCTTTGCTCTGTACTAGAGAGCGTTGTAGTGCTTCTAACTCTGGACTGAATTGCATGGCATACACGTAGAGCTTTATAAACTATTTTAACCTGCAAGTGGCTGGCCTTCCTGTGTCCTGTGCTGGGTGTTTGGGAAGCTGCCAGGGTTCTTTTTTAGTGGACTGGAGTAAGAATTTTGTCATATCACAAAACTGGAAATAATTTAGTATGCTAAATAGGTTACCTGCTGTTTTGTATTACCGAATGCAAATATTGTTCTATAGGTTGCATCTGATTTGGTTAGATAATTTCACTGTGTAAGAAACTTTAGAAACACAAGGGCAATATATTTATAATTAGCAGAAATAAGGAAGTTAAAAGGGAAAATAACTATGCCCCAAAAGTTCTTCTCAGCCTGAATTCTGGTAGTAGTTAACTCCTTGTTGTTTATACAGATCCAGTCCAACAGTCTCAGCTTTTTAGCAGACTCGTAGTATCTACTAATTTTTTTTCCTCGGCTTTTAAATAGCATTGAAAGCAAAATGAACCTAAAACAACTCTCACGAAATAAATGAACTCTTACCCAACTCCTTTCACAGTTATAGGCAGACTTGTGCTGGTGGGTGAGGGCAGGCAGGGTTGGGGTGTGCAGGGACTGTGTCCTCCCATGGCAGGATCAGCTTGGCCTGGCTTAGACCCATCGTGGGACAGGGTGTGCCCTCTGCTTAGCAGTTGTGTCATGGATTGCAGGTGTCTCTGTGTTTTAGGATGTTTTCTGCTGCCATGATTTGGAATAATAGGATTGGAAAAGAAATAGTGTTTGACTTCCCTCAACCTGGAGGAGCATCACAGTTTTAGCTTTGAATACTTTGGTCAGTTAAAGTGCTCTCTTGAGGCTCCTGAAAGATAGCTTTTGGTAGCCCCTCTGTACTGTTTCTTTTCCAGATCTTTGTTTGAAAAAAAGCATTGCTTTTGTTTATTTATTGAGTTATGTCTGTACACCAAAGGCATACACATTTTTGAAACTGTATTGTAAATTAATTTGCTGCATCTAGGAAAAATAATAGAATGCAATTTTGCAATCTTATTTTCCTTATTTTATGAGTAACTCTACTTACAGGCAAGTAGCCTTACAATGTTCTTTGGGTATTAGTTAAAGAATCCAGATTCAAGTAACTTCTGGATGAAGCAAACTTCAAATTATTTAATTACAGTAGAAGTGGTGTGGACTAGCTGAGCCAAGTGATAGGATTTGCCCTTTCTGAGGAGCTGTCTCTTGTGTTCAGGTTTTATTGATATGTTTCTTCCTTTGGAGTCCATTCCTGTCAGCAGTAAGTGACATAGAGACTATTTCGTCCCCCAGGTTAAATCATTGTCATATTGGAATGGTATACTGATCCTGAACACATCTTAGGGCTAATTCAAAAAAATTAGTTGGGAAGCTTGTCCTTTTAGACAACCTCTCTGATGTCGTTGGGTAGCTGTATGAGACTAAATATGAGGATGTATTGCAAAATTTAAACATATGCTAAATAGATATAGGTCAGTTGATTCAGTTTGTAATGTCAATTCCTGATGTGACTGGGAGGAACAGTTAAAAAATACATGTGAATATTAGCTCTTTGTTCTGTAACAGTATTTAAGAAAATCTGTTGAATGGCTAAGAAAGAAAATGATATGCTGAATGAAATGCCTTGTAACTTGGGCATTTGAGTCACTCTGATGTATTACTAGCATTGAATAGTTTCTGAGAGCTCTGCATTCATGTTACTTTTGTGGTAAAAAGATTGACCTGGCAAAAGGTGGTAAAAAAGGCAAAAGAAATGGTGAAAAAATTGACCTGACAAAGAACAAACCTTTGTACATAGACCATTTCTGTAGGAGTAACCAAGTTTTTGGGTTTCCTGCTTTTTTTTTTGTAATAAAATGGGTTAAATAATTTTTGTGCTATAGCCTACAGGGAACTTAACCTATGCTGAACTTTCTAGGTCACTTAATTTCCAGTTCTTCACAGCATTCATTCATAAGAATGCAAACACTGTAGAGTATTTTGTTTGCTTTAATGGATATTCATTTAAGATTTTAAAGGCTCTTTTAAAATAGAGAAACTATGCTCTGTAAAATGCAGATTGTCATAATTAGGCAGCTTGCACTCAGGCATGTGTGTTTTGTACATGTGACTGGAGATTATTCTGTAGCATGCTTTAGTTGCCAGCCTGTAGCTGAGCTGGTGATTTGAAACAGGGGATCCCTAATATTTCCTACAGTTCTTTTTACAGTTCCTGATCTTTACCAATTACGGGGTCTGCTAGCTTCATGTTTGGAATCCATTAATTTTACAGTGTTTTTTTTATTCAATATTGATCTGTGTATGGTAATATTTTTTTCAAAATGATGTTTCTAAATGTTGCATTTCTAGGGGACCATCATCTATTCACATGTGTTGTAAACTTCAAGATTTATTATAAATCCTAAATTTCATGTCATCATTTTAATCTGCTGAGAAATGTCATATATTCAAATATGATTCACGTCATGCACATAGACCCAATTCCTCCATCATGTAATGCCTTGCAATTTAATGTGTGAAAAAAATAACTAAAATTTTCTGTGTCTCAGTCAATCTGTAAACTTTTCACTTTAGACTTCAGTGCAAGATTAAGATGCCTAATTTTGGGTGTCTAAGGTCCCATCATTGATTGTGCAGGCTCAGTTTGTTATGGCAATACTGTCAATAGAGCTGAATAGCTATTCAGAAGATCCTGTAGCTGGGGAGTTGATTGACTCTGTCACATACATTTTAGGTAGCTTTGCCACTTGTGATACGTTAATGTTTCTTCCTTGGCTTCCAGCAGCTGGTCCAGAAGAGCATGAGGCTTCTGCTGTCTGCATGTATTGTGGTGGATAAAGAGGCCTAAGTTTAGACTTCTGTATTGAGCCCCTACTAGCAGGTCAGCTGAATTAGCTTAAGGAGAAGCTTTAAGAATTAAGGAGCATTCATCAGAGACTAAATCTCCATTGTAGTGGAATAGTTAAATATTTAAACTTGTGCATCTTAATCTCTGATTTAATCCCCATCTGCCTCCTATGGCTTCCTGCAGATTATACGGGAAACCTATAGCAGGAGTTGGAAATTCTTGGTGGCTCCCATTCTCAACTAGTGCACAAACTGTCCACTGTTGTGTTTTTTACCATGTGCCTGGCAAACAGGCATCCCTGTCTCTGAGTGACTCTGAATATAGTATTTTTGGCAAAGCCTCAGGAGTTCCCTGGTCCCATCTGTTCTGATTGACAAGCTGAAGGCAAAGTTAGTTTGAACTTCAAATGTAAATCTCCTGAAGCTCTGAAACAGGGTATTGGTTTGTCTTTTTAAAAGGATTTTTTTTTTAAGTGTAGAATTATGATTGTTGTGACAGAAGTATGTCATGGAAATTCAAGTGCTCTATTTCAGTGATTTATAACCAGTTGTGTTGTACTTGATGGATCACTCAGAAATCCATTAATGGCAGACATGGGCTCTCTCTCAAGATATCTGTATACTATATATATAATATTAATGTTATAAAATACAGTCTGTATGTGTAGTTTATATATAATACAAAATACAGGGTACATCCTTATTCTGTCTGGCTGTGGAGAAGTGTAACTTAAGAATTTGTTCCTGACTGGCTGTGTTTCTTCTATATCAAGTCTTGGTTAGCTTTTTCTTCTTTCTGCCTACATCAGTGCTGTGCTGTTGGTTGATGTTATTCATTTGATTTGTTCTGTTGCTTTATATGTGATGGTTTTTCCAGCTGAGGTGTAATATTTTGATTGTCAAATGAAAACTCTTGATATTAAATATTTGTATTTCATTATCTTTACCTCCACATTCACGTCAAGTGAGATACCTCTAGAGGCAACAGCTCTGAAGCAGTATAGATAAAACTGGCACCTCTTCTGGCTTTACTTGACGATTAACCTTTGGGATTCTGAACTGGCTGCTGATCCTGCAGGCTGACAATTTCGGAAGATTAATGGACCAGAGGAGTAGTCACTCCTGTCAAGTGAAAGAGCACTTCTAATATGAGGGCAACTAATATAGTGGCAATAAAGCTGGAAATGATCAAGGTTGTGTGTTTAAAAAACCCAACCACACACAAAAAAACCCCAAACCAAAACCTGCAATATCATAAAATTTGAATTGGTGGAGAAAGTGTATAATAGAATAGTTAATGCATTTATTTTTTCTCAAAGCATTGGAGCTCTGGTAATTGAGAATGGCACTATCTTTAAGTAGGGTCAAGGCTAGCAGGAATTAATTTGGTATCTTCGACTGTTGTTGTGCCTGTTTGGATCAGAAATGTATACTATTTATTTCCTTCACTGAGCACAAGTAGATCTTGATGTAGAATAAATCAGAGCTATTTTACTTGTGTCTTGGATAAGGTGTGACCAGCTGAAGAACCTGCTTTGTATATGAATAGAGACTGAAGATATGTTGTCAATTTCTTGTCTTTATATGCTAAATAAAGGTGATACAAACAAAACCCGCAAATATATTAATTTCTTGATTAAAAACAAAAAGTTAATCACATTGTTAAACAATTCATGTAAATCACACATTCCAAACTTTAAAAACTTGGAAAACTATAGCTGATTTTGTATTGAAGGTTTTGTGATAGTGCAAGTGGTTTACCAAAATACAATTTTCAGTTTATAGGGAAATTAGTACTATTTTACCTACCATTGCTATGATTCTGTGGAATAAAAATACAGTGAGAAACTTGTTCAGGGACTGCAGAATATGAAGCGATTTGAAAGGAGCATTATTGCTTTCAGTGTTCCCTACTTGCTTTCTCTACTTTTACATATGTCCAGGACTGAGCACACATCTGAACAGTGATTGCAACTCATGTTTGCTACAGCCTCTCTTTAGGAAGCTGTGGATGTTAACAAGCCTTACACTTAGTCTTGTCTTCTTAAGGATGAACAAATGCAGCTCTTACAGCATCTCGTTATCTATTGTTCTCCATTTCCCAGCTGTCTTGGTAAGCCTCCACTGGACTTGTCTATAGCTTTCTTGCACTCACGAGGCTAAAACTGATCATGTTACTCCAGCAGCAGTCCCAAGTGAGCCACAGAGAAGGAAGGACCCCCTTCCCTTGACCTGCTGTGTGTTTTCTTGCTGATACAACCCAGCATGCAGTTGGCCACCTTTGTTACAAGGGCTCACCACTGGTTCTTGGTTCTACCTGTTGTCCACCAGGACCCTGGGTCATTTTCTGCAAAGATGCTTTGCTGGTTGCAAAGCCAGCCCCCAGCCTGTACTAATACATGGGACTGGACTTTGCATTGGCCTTTGAACTTCATGAGATTCATACCAGCCCATTTCTCAGCCTACTTAAGTTCCTCTGAATACCCTGCCTGCTGCTCCCCGCTTCCCATCTTCACTGAAAGAAGGGTGTCCTTTCAATGACATTGTCCCCTGAGTGTGTGGGCTTGTATGTGTCCAATTGACTTAAGTACTCCCTGGTTCATGTACTCCCTGCCTGGACCTGCCTTTGTGGTGGGTGGTGCTCTGTTCCCAGAGATTCTGCTGGTTGGCTTTGCTCCAAGCCAGTAGAATGTGAGCAAGCTCTAATCCAAATACATTAAATCATTAAATATAATAATTCCCTGTGAGTGTACAGTGCTGTCAGATCAGAACTGGCATTTCACCAGTTTAATTCACAGGTAGAATGAACGTATATAAAAGAGAAGGGTCTGAGCAGGGATTGTACTCCTGGGGAGGAAGATAAAAATGCAGAAAGCAAGTACAGTGCTTTTTCACACAGACGTGGTGTACTCTAGTGCTTTCATGAGGTTCATTTAGTATAGAGCTTTTTCTGAGTGTGTCCTTTCCCAAATAATAGTTCAGCAGTACAGTAATGGTCCAGAATGTGCTTTTGCAAAGCAAGCCAGAATAACAATGAAGTGAAACTGTACTTTAGAGGGAAGGATCTGTTACGTAAACCATTGGATATAGGGTTAGTGTTCCAGCTGAAAAGGCAGATAATGATAAATAGAAAAAAATTGCTGTTTTTAGTTCGTGTAATAGATGTGAAAGTGACCGTAGATGACATATATTACTCTCATCCAATCTTAGTAAAAGGTTGGCAAACAATGTAATGTAAATACCAACACAGACCATCGTTCTTGACAGCATTTCTGAATGCTTTTCTTTTTGCAAGAGAGAAATCAAAAGCGTGTATACTAAGAGCTGCAAACCTTACAGCGATTTCAGTATCTCTGGAGACAACAATTTGCTCTGAACATACAGTCAAAACACAAATGGTCATTCAGAGCATTAGCAATGAAAAGTCTTTATTTTGTTACTTTTTGTTAAAAATATTATCACATTTAGAAGTTCATACAGAAATATATTTTATGTTAGATCAGTCCTTAGTAGAAATTAGCATGTACCTGGTTGTTACATTAAATATCTGTATATGTCTATATAATTTGTGGTTAAAAAGAGAAAATGCTGTCGACTTCTGCTTCTAATTGTGAGATAACAGTTTCTTTGCTGATCAGCAAGTTGATCCTTTTTAAAAAACCTTTTTTGACACTTCTAAAAAATTGTTGATATGATGGAAACAGTGGGGGGTTTTTCCACTTTCTGAAAATGGTCACTGGCAAAAGGTTAGAGATTAGAATTTTTTGTCATTTTTGCCTTATGAAAAGTTAACTATGTTAATATTTTTCAGTGAAAGAAGGGTGGCTCTTTCACATTCAGCCCAGAGTAAGGGCAAATCCATAGGGATTGCTGTGGAGCAACTCATGTGCTGCCAGATCACATCCCAGCCCACCCCTCTGGTACCTTGCTTGCCCGTCCATATGCACTGCAATAGAGGTCCAGGATGTCTTTGCCTGTGAGAAGTAAACCATTAAGTAATGAGTTACACATTCAAGCAGACACCATGCCATTATTCCCTGTGGCTATTTTTGGGCTGCCAGGTAACATTATGATGATCGTGGAGTTAGCTATAGTTGTACCTTTCAGTAATGTAGATTGATCCACTGTAGTTGGCTTTGAGAACTAGAACAGTGTCACTAGAAGACAGATTTGGGGAACTGGTGCCTTTTAGGTGCTCTTACCACTCTGCTGCTGATATGAGTGGCTTGCCTTTGCATCATCCTGAACAGTAGCCAGCAGAATTGCATACCCCAGTTATCCTAATACCTCCATATGCTATTTTAAGAGCTTGAAATACGTGCACACAGTCTATAATGTGGAGAAATAGCTCTTGAATGTTATCTGGATGTTGGAAAACGTTCATTGTGCTTGAGGATGGGTTAAGTTTTTGCTTCCTGATTGCCTGATCTGAAATTACCTGTCTCTGTTACCTGGTTGGTGCTTTTGGCCCTACACAAGGGATAAAATTTCTCAACATTTGGAGGATGTCCACCTAATGACAGGAAGGCAGAAGTTCTTCCCTGTTTGAACAGAGGACTGAAAAGCCTGTGAGGAGGGCCAGAGTTGGGTTTGAAAGTCTCTATGAATTTCCACATCCTGATCTCTCTTGTGCAGAGAGCCTCTGTCTATAAGGTAGGTTTAGGGTGAGATTGTCAGGGAGCTGTGAATGTTGTCAGACTGTGCCTTGGGAGAGGAGCTTTGAGGGCAGAGGGAGATATGCACAGGCTTCTATCTGCATCCTTATTGTTTGTACATGAATTCTTCATTTGCCTTACTTTGATTTCTGTGAAGGGTGATTTCACTTAATCAGCAAATAGTTGGTAAGTTCTAAGGAAGCTGAAGGGTGTGCTTGAGCCCAGAGGGTCCTGTTGAATTTTGCTCTGAGATTATTGACTGATTAAAACCAAATCAAAGTACTGAAAGAAATTGACTTGAATATGTGCTATTACTGAGAGTCAATTTCTGTTCTTCATCAATATTTCCTCTACCCAAACTGGGTGCTGTAGTTGCTTCAGCAGGAACATGAAGCAAAACTCAATAGTGGGAAGTGTGTGTTTGAGACATTTTATTTCAGTTCATTTCTAAGTTATTAAATTAGCAGAATAGGAAATCTAATTGAAAGGTTTCAGGTACATGACCTTTTTTGTGTTACAGGAATGACATGTATTTGCTTCTTAAAAATTAAAAAGATAACTGACTTGCTCATTAGACTACTATTAACTGCAGTGCTAAGGGAAACTGATAATGTTACTTTTAAAAGTGGTGACTGCTTTAAAAACATGGTGCCTTAGATTTGTGTGAAAGTAAATTATATTTGTACCCATAAATACACAGTGTGATTCTGGCCATCACCTTGATTAGTGTTTTTATAAGATCCTTTTCAAATGGGGCAGTGTCCTCGAGAGTGATGTACTAATAGATGTAAATTTGTAAACTTAAAATCTATTGATTTCTGTTTTAGCGTGCCAAGTTACAAATGATGCAATCCAAATACAGTTTTGTATTGATGTATACAGAATAGTTGGATAACTGTTTATAGTCTTATTATTTTTATACTGGTTAGTAGTGATCAACTGAGATACTTTTTTGTAAATGTTCATATGTGGTCTTTTTTACATATATAGTGGAGTATAGGGGTGTTTTTTTGTAGGATGTGTGAAGTGTAAGTAGTTTTAAACTGTAAACATTTTGAATTGGGATTCTAAATAGAAACTATAGCATGATGCAGATAATCAGTTTTTCTCCATGAGATACAGGAAGTACTATCTGTTATATTCAGAGTGGCAGTAAAAAGTCTAATAGCTATTGTTTTTATTTTACCTTAGTTTTTAAAAAATATATGCTATTTTATGTAAAACTATCTTGGAAACAACTAGCTGGGAGACACTGAAATAATTTCTTCCTTCTTCACGCAGAATGCATGGTGTTTGCAAATGGCTTACACATGAGCAGCTTTAATATTTCTCTGATTCAGCATGAGTTTGTCACTCCTGGCAAGAAAGAAATCGATTGCCAGTAGATGCGATGAGGTTTAGTTTGAAGATAATTGAAGTTGGACTGTGACAAATCGTTCATACTAATTAATAGGAACAATTTGTTGTGACAAGGTCCCCCTAATTATCTGACAGTTTATAACTGAAGAAGAACAGGGATTGACTTAAAACTTAACTTAATGTGTTGAAATGTCTTAACATAATTAAAATAAATGAGAACTGCATTTGGCACTCCTCATTTGAATTATGTGAAAGATATGTTTGCATGTCGCTTTTGTGCTCATTAAAGCGTGTTGTATGTTAGTTCAGGCACTGTGGATATTAGTCTGTCTATATTTTTAAAGTAAAAACACTGTGTTCAGCAAAACACAAGTAGTTCTCTAGAATTTCACAAATCTCTCCAATAATCTTAAGGCAGTGTTTAGCCTTTCTGTGTTGTTTTGGGAAAAAAAAAAAAAAAAGTTGAAAATTTCAGTTCCACATTTCTAATTTAGCTATTTTGAGAAATAGGTATATCAACTCTTAATTAAAATGTTTATGAATTTATGCAGTCATCTTAACCTGACTTTCTGGGAAATCTTGTTGGAGTAGTGTTTTGATGGAGGAGGAATATTACTGCTTGGTAGAACTTAATGTACTGTCGCTTTTCTGCAGCCGCAGCTTGTCTACTTCTCTAATCTGTCTTATACAGTGATGACACACTTCTTTAAATAGTAATAGTAGAAGAAAAATTGAAATGTTTACTGTGGGAAGTACGTGGAAATACAAAGCTGAAATAAAAGGGGAAATGTGTTTTCCCATTTGCAGAACACTATTTTCTAGCAATTTTCAACCTATCTTAGGAGGAAAGCCTGTTGCATTTATTTTGGTGTGCAGTGTATTGAACACGGCTTCTTTAATTGTTTCTGGAGGTTTAAAATGGAAGAGCATCACTTGCAGTTTTCGTGTTTTGTACATAAAACTTGTCAGAAATAATAATTTTGAAATGCAAAGCCTCAATGTTACATTTTCATTTTGGCTTGATTTCATTAGAGAACATGATTTCAGTAACTTATGCAAGGAAGCGTTTGTGGACAATTGAAGAGAGAGTTGCTGTTCCCTCGCAGCAGTGTGTGATCCTCTCAGTGGGCTGCTCAGCTCTGCAGCTTCTGGCTCTTGTCCAGCCAGTCTGTGCCCATGCATCCCCCAACACAGAATCACAGAATGTTAAAGGTTGGAAGGGACCTTGAAAGATCATCTAGTCCAACACCCCTGCTGGAGCAGGACCACCTAGAGCAGGTCACATAGAAATACGTCCAGGTGGGTTTTAAATCTCTCCAGAGGAGACTCCACAACCCTTCTGGCAGCCTGTTCCAGTGCTCTGTCACCCTCACTGTGAAAAAGTTTTTCCTTTTATTTTTATGGAACCTCTTATGCTCCAGCTTGCACCCGTTGCCTCTTGTCCTATCATTCGCCATCACTGAGAAGAGCCTGGCCCCATCCTCATGACACTCACCCTTTACGTATTTATAAACATTAATGAGGTCACTCCTCAGTCTCCTCTTCTCCAAGCTAAGACCTCCACGTCTGCAGCCCCTGGGTCCTGCTCAAGGGGTGCATGAGAGAGAGGAGGATGCTCTTGGTCTATTGGGTCAGACTTAAGAGGAAAGGGGAGGAACTCTTGGTGTGGATTGTATGGTGTGTCTGGAAGAACGGAGAGTATTGTTAGGAAGGCTTCTTTATGGTACTGCCCAGGGATCATTTGTGTAGGACATTCAGGTTACAAAATCCATGGGAAAATGGGTTTCATTTGGATACTCAGTGAAAATGTTAGCTTTTGAACAGAAAATACTGCTACTTGACTGGAAGAACAGTGATGATATTCAAGTGTTGTATACCACATCCAGCTTATTAGCTGGATTTGGTTACTTAAGTATTAAGTTAAGCGTTGATACAATTACTGATGTTCACAGTTTCTTCAACGTTCAACCCAGTGAATGTGACAGATTATATGTGTCATGGTAATTGTTTCACAGTTTGAAACTGTGCAGAGACTATGTAACAGTTTTTTTGTTTGCTAGTGATTTTTCTTTGCATTCATAGAACTGAAAAGTAATACAATGAGAATAGTGATTTCTAAAAATTCTGAACCACAGAATATATCCCTTCCTGTATATAAGCTACAAACGTTTCACTTCTGCATTAGCTCTGCTTACTGAAAACACTACAAAGACATATTTTACTCTGAGACTATACTTTTTTATTTATCTTCAATATTCTTATTCTTATTTCTTTCCAGATACTGATGTATGAAATGGCATCTAAACTGCTTATTTTCTCCTCTTCCAGGCTGCTGAATCAGGAATAATAAAAGTGAAAACAATAGCTGCACGGAACACAGATATTTTGGCAGGTAATTATTTGCAATGCAATAGAAAAGTAGACTTGGATTACAGGTCAAAATGTTAAAAAGTTGTCTTGGGTACGTGTAATAATGCTACATGTCTTCTAGTGTGTGCTATATCAGTGATGCTTTACTTTTGGGCACCTAGCAAAAAATCCAGTAGCATGAGATTATTTTAATACTACTTTTGTTTCATGTTAGTGCTATACTGATGCTGAGGAAGGTCTGTATTGTCACTTGTGGCTCTACAAAAGTAATCATCCACTTAGAAAAGAGCATGAAATACTTGGATTCCAAATTTTCCATGTTTTATTCACTGTCTACATTTGCCACCGCTGTTGTTGAGTGCCCTGTGCGGAGTTCTGCAGGATGGTCCTCATTTGTGTGTTTAGTATTACAATCTAGCCTTCGGAGACTTGTACCTGGCAGACAAAAATCTATCTTAATCTGAGATAAGGTCATTCAATTTAAGAGGTACCGTTGCCTTGAGGGACAGGAGATATCTTGCAAGTTGCAGCTTTGTAAGTGCTTAAAACAGTATCTCTGACTTTCTTCAGCTTTATTAAATAGTGTGTAAACCAATGGCTTCCTGCCAGTTGCTGGTAAAGCCTTTGGCCAGATTTGAATGTCCCTGTATTAATACTTGAATGTCTACCCCAGCTGTAGTCAAAGTCCTTAAAACGCTATATTACTTTAAAAGGTTCAAATGAAATAGATGTAAAACTATTTCTTGTTTTGAGGTGTGTAAATCAGATATTGCTAAGGAGGCACTTTCTAGAATTACTTGAAGTAGCAGTCCCACCCCTCAATATTTCACTTTAATGCCTCTTTTTTTATTTGTTTATTTTCTTTGTTTTTACTGCTGTCATGAGTGCTGACATAAGTGGGAAAACTATGCCAGGTAATGTCAGCTATGTCAAAATACACAAATGAACAAGAGAAATCTCTAGTTAGCCATTTGGGAAGCTGTCAACATTCTTTGGCTTATTACTGTGTAAAGAATTTCTTATTTAGAAAGCTAGTTTGTAATCCTGCAAAGTTCTTTGATTTTTAATCTTCATTTCAAAGTGAAGAGATTTGAAAAATCATTGATTTTGGGCATGGGTAGGTGATCTTTACTTTTAATCTTTTGGAGGGAACATTTTCTGGTAGTTGGTTAAATTTTGTAAGTACTTTTCCTTTGGAAGGTTTAAACTAGAATGTTGTTAATATTTAGTTCATCAGAAAAAGATTTGTTGTTAGGAGGTTTGGAAAAGCAGCGTGTCCTAAAAGTTACTTTCATTAATTAATCTTTGCTAATAGAACAGGTTTTTTCCCAGTAACTAACTGTGAAACTGAGGGGAACATGCACTTTGCCTGCACATTATTCTAACATTCCACATGTTAGGATAATAAACATAATGCATTTAAACAGACCCAATTCTTTATGTACTCTTGTATTTTTTGAGGTATCTGTTGTAATCTAATCTTGTAGATAAGTTAGTGTCAAGATCTCTGTTATCCCCTATCTTCTATTTAAATTTTTTTTTGAGGAAGATAGTGTGTATGCTTTAGTAGTAATAAAGCTGCAAAAGGCTACTGTAATTGTGAAATCTAGTAAAGTAGATAGTTTCTGAGTGCTAGATGATTTAGGAAAATCTACTAGACAATCTAGTAATCCAAATATTTTGATCAGGATATGATTTTTCTTTATATTTTCAGGTAAACTGTCATTTGAAAAAAATAGATGAGAGCAACTTTAGCAGATTGTTTTGAATAATCAAACCTGATGCTTTCTTGAAGCATTACAATGTGTAGGATTGTAATTTTTAGGAAAATGGTACAATCTTAAAATATTTATTAAAATCTTAAAAGCATTTATTATGTCTGGTGAGATGAGTTGAACTTGCCAGAACATTGTTGTCATTGATCTAATTCTTTCTATTGGAAAAGTTAAACTTAGGAGTTGCAAAGTCTTCATTCTCGGCAGTCTGTACCTGCTTTGAAAAGTCAGATTCTGCTTTATATCACAGGAGGTAAATGTGACAAAATATTTCCACGTGGCTCTGAGATGTGCAATTCATACTTTTAGAAGTTTGAACTTTTTAAAAAATTTTTTAAAAATCAGATTTCTAATCTTGCTGGTGGAATGCTTTCCCAAAACTTGATATGGTTCATTATGGGAGATTTCTTTTTTAGTATATTCTTACTAAATTTGGTAAGAATACTACATAAGTTTGGTAGCAAAATGGAAGCAGACCTGAATATAAGAAATTTTTTGTGTATTTTAAGACTGAAGCTAATATAATGATCAATACCAAACCAGATCCATGAAACATTAATTTCATAAAGTAAAAATCCTTGTATAGACCCTGCTGAGAGATTATTGTTTGTAATGGATTATAGGAAAAATACTGTAAAAGGTTTAAATATTTGTCTTGTTATTTATTAACTCTCATGCATTTTTGCCTTTCAGAACTTTATGAAGAGTTAAGGATAAATGTTTTGTGGTATCTTTTTAAAAATTTGCTTTCTTCTTCCTTCTTGATGATTAGAATTTAGTTGAAATTCAGAAACTTATGAGTGAAGAAGCATTTGTGCCTATTTTAGAGGGAGCTCTCCAGGCTCTATTGGCCACATGTTGTAGGTGTTCACAGACTAGAAAGGCAGCTTAGACATCTAGCTCACATGTAGGCACTGACAATTAGATGCCTGAATTACATATCTTAATTGGGAATAAGCTTCTGTTTTTGATAAAGTAGCCAATGCTTTGGTTTTAATTTGAAAATGATGGAGTGTTTCATAAGGGAATGATATTGGTGGATATAGTTAATACCATATATTTTAAAAGAAAGGTTTATTTGCTTTACAGTTAAATTTAAAAAAACCTTTTGATATCAAAGCAGATTGTTGAATGGGCAATGAACCTATGTATTCATTCACATTTATGCTGACATTTTAATTGTTTTGATGAGACATTTGGTGCAAGGTCAGCCTCTGTCAACTGGACATGGAGCCTGTGTTGACTCTAAAGAGGCTGATGAAACTATGGGCAGTATATGTGTTAATATCACTCTGTAAGAACTATTACTTATAGAAAATTGGCATCTATCATTTATACTAGCCTGTTCTTTTCATAGAAACTTGTTAGTCATGTTAGTGCTTCAGTTGAAAAATACCACTAAAATATGTTTGTGGTTGTCACCCTGATGTTTCATTTTTTTTCCAAATTATTTGTAGTGATTCTTAATAGTAAACTGTCTTGTGAGCCAAACTTCAAATTGCTCAATAGAAACAATAAAATAGATCATGTTTGCATTTTTATGTGAGAATGTATTTTTTTGTTTGTTTGTGGTAAGATCTGTGCTCTAAAAATGTGTGTGAAACTTTCATGAATACCTTTCTCTTATTACACACAAACTAAAACACGATGTATGACATTCAGTGTAGAGAACACACTGAACTTTCACCTGTGAGGAATTTTTAATGTCTGAAATGGTGATGATCAGCTAAAAAAAAGTCTTAAAAGTTTGCATGAATCAACAACCACACCTGAAAATAGAAAAGCACTCATTGGTCAGAGTTATGCTTTCCATTCATCTTTCAGAAATATTTTCTTCTTTTTTAGTTTCATGAAGTGTATCTCAGGTTTCTAGAATTACTTCTATAGGGAAAAATGTTTTAAAATGTCAGTGTGGAATGTTGTATACATTGTGATTATTTTTTTTTTCTTTTCTCCTAAAGAAAAAAAAAAGAAGTTCATGAAACTTGTGTTTTCTCCTGACAAAGCTTCATTTTAAGAAGCTGCCTTTTCTCACTAAGACACTGGTTGAAAATTTCACAACCAGGTGTACATATTCAGGGTACAAACAGTCCAGTCTCTTTCTCCTCCTGTTTTGTTGGTGGCAGTTTGCTATTCCCCTTCATGCCGCACACTTTGGTGTGTCTCTCTGTGCCACACTTTGTGTTGCTTTTGAATTCAATGTGCTGAGGTGAAGCAGAGCAGAAGGTGGCTACAGCTCGGGGCTGGTCACTGCTGCAAGGCCAGAGAAAGCTCTGGAGTGGGCAGAACCTTACAGCTTCTTACCAGCCAAATGGACTCTTAAGTGGAGGTTTTGGATTTGGAAAGAGTGTAAGGGAGAAGGTGCTTGGAATTTGAGCCTCAGCCAGGGTAATTGTGGAAGTGAGCTATGGCAGTCCAGTGTCTGTCTTCACTTGACTTTTCCCTATGGTGCAAGAGTAAATGCCAAATTTCCGAGACTGGAGATTGCTTTTTGTTAATAGGTATGATTAACAAATTTTGCATTGTATTCTGCAAAATATCAAACGTTGACTTCTTCCATGTCTCTTTTTGAAAGCATTGAAAGAGAACAGCTCAGAGGTAGTTCAGCCTTTTCTAATGGGCTGTGGAACAAAGGAACCAAAGATCACTCAGCTGTGTCTAGCAGCCATACAGAGGCTCATGTCCCATGAAGTTGTTTCAGAGGTAAGATCAGTGTTTATATAAATACATAAATGTTTCAGTGTGAGAAATACAGACCTCAAACTGAAGATAAATGCTTTTTTTAGGAGGCTGTTTATATTATAATGACCATAGTCTGCATAATATTTTACTCATATCTGTTTTTTTAAAGATGTAATTTGAAAGAAAACCTTTTTGACTGGGAAAAAAAAAAAGACATGAGGAAACATTAGTAACTTCTAGAAGGAAATTCATGAAAGTTCAAAGCAGCTCATTTAGTTTATATTCTTACACTGCAGGAAGAGAACATGTAATGGTCCTTGATAAATAGAATTCTTAAAGTTACACCCACAAAATCTACTCTGTGTAATAACATTATGTATTATGTTTTTAAAAGTAAGATGTAACAAAAACAAGATAAAGTGGATGCATATTTCCTGCAACTATAAATGTCATGATATATTATGATACTTCGTATTTAGTGTGTTAAGAAGCTGAAGAAAATAATACTGTTAAAATATATCTTCAGTTGTGCTTGCATAATGTAAAATTACGATGTTTTTTCTCTGATAGGAATGGATTTTGAGGGTAAAATGTCTTTGTACTGTCTCTTCTATATTTCCAAGTAAAAAATGAAGTGTGTACTTTAATTTGGACTACACATTAGAGATTTATGCTGTCAATTCTTTAAAAAGATTTTGGGAAGCTCGTGACAATGAAATATGCTTTATGTTCTCAATGTAGTCCTATGGTATAGACAAACAGGCAAATTCAGTTACATGCATTTATGAGAGTGCTATTCTTACACATGTACACATGATATACCAGTATGTAAACTTCTTAATTGTTGGCAAAAAATTATTTCTTTGTAGGCTGCAGCGGGAAACATTATTAATATGCTTTGGCAACTGATGGAAAATAGTCTTGAAGAACTTAAATTGCTTCAGACAGTTCTTGTACTTTTAACAACCAATACAGTTGTGCATGATGAAGCACTGTCCAAGGTAAGAATTTGTTAGTGCCAGATGTAGTACTTAAAATATCCAAGAGGAAAAACAGGGAGAAATTTTACATATGAAGCATTTGGAAATAACGGAAGAGGAGGGGACTTTATTGATTCTGTTGTGTCCCTATTGTCTTTATATCTAGACTCTGGAAACAGGATTTCTTTTACCTTCCTTTTCAACCTGTTTTTTAATTCCTCCACAATCATACATTTCTGACTTAATGGGAACTTTAAATAAAAACACTGGGCTAATGCTTATCCTTCTCATATGTTAAATTAATCCTATGTATGTTTTCAAGCTGAAATCAGAGAAAAGAGCACAGTGTAAGCTCTCACTAGTAAAGCAAATACTAGAAGAAGCTGCCTGCCACCCTGCCTTAAATCTGTTTTGGAAGCAGTCCAGTTATTTTCATTCAGTCAAAACTGGAATAACGTTATTTCATAACTTTAAACATGTACCATTTTTGGATATTATATTTCAACTAAGACAAAAATAAGGATTCAAATCCATTTTAATCTTAAATTACTTGATAGTTCTCTTGGAAGGAGCAACATTGTTTACCCATCTGTGATTTGTGAAGTTCTATTTAAAGTAAGTTCTTCTAGATTACATTCTCACAAATCATTCTGAATTGCTGTCTTTGTTATGCTCTGCCTTAAGTGTGTTAGTTTAATATTAGAGCAAGGGGGGTTTTTTGTTGTTTTAAGAGAGAATAGAATTGAATATTTTGGAAGGCATTCTGTTTTGGTGGAAGGCTTTCAGTTTTTCTTTTATTCTGGTTTTAATGAGATAAATTCCTAGCTGGTTAAATGTGTGGATATTAAAATAATTATTAATCCACATAACCAAGGGAAGGAAAAAATGCAAAAGGAAAACAAAGCTACTTTATAAATGTCCACTGAAGGCAGGAAGATAATGGAAAATTTACAGAACCTATAAATGGCAGAACAGAAACTTGCTAAGGATTGAATGTTTTGTCAGGAGGTTCTTGTTTTACTTGAATAGTCAAATAATGTCAAAGACTCTTCAGCATTGTCTTATTTCTTTTGTTCCAAGTAATGCTCATTTTCCAAACAAGGTCCTATGTTCTTGGATAGAAGTGTGATTTTTTTGAAGAAAATGGAAATACTTTAGAAAGTGGGATTGTCAGTCAGTAACCGGGTAGTAGATGTTCTTTAACAACCTACTATGTTGTCATTTTATCAAGTTTGTATCTGGGCTCTAGAAGGAGACAATTGCTGTTTAAGTCCACCATACCTTTCCTTTCTGCGTATTATATATCTGCTTCTCATCACTTCCCTCATTTCTTCTTCTTCCCTTGCTTCCATATACCCTCTCTTCCCACCCCTCCTTATTCTTAGCTTCTTGGTATCTACATTCTGTTTCACTTACCTTCTTTGTGTGTGTCTTCCAAACACATTTTTCATCATTCTTTATTTGTTCATCTTTCTAATGTCTAGAAAACTCCTCCTTTTGGACATCAACCACAAGAATGTGTGGGCCAAGCAGTGTCTGAAGGAGGCTTACAAGAAAGCTGTGGAGGGACTTTTTATAAGGGCTTATAGTGATAGGACAAGGGATAATGGCTTTACACTGGAGGAGGGGAGATTTAGATTAGATGTAAGGAAGAAGTTCTTCACTATGAGGGTGGTGAGTCACTGGCACAGGTTGCCCTGGGAAGCTGTAGATGCTCTATCCCTGGAAGTGTTCAAGGCCAGGTTGGATGGGGCCTTGAGCAACCTGGTCTAGTGGGTAGAGTCCCTGCCTGTGTCAGGGGGGGTTAGAACTAGATTATCTTTAAGGTCCTTTCCAACCCAAACTATCCTATGATAATATAAGGTCTTTCCCTGTATGTCTTTCTCTTGTCTTGTGTCCTGCTTCAGAAGCATGCTCATGTAATACAGTTACTGGAGAATCTAATTGCTGCACTTCTAACAGTTTCCTTAGTGCATGGTAAAATCTAGTACATTTCGAAATGTAAAGTCAAATTTGGATGGGCTCTGACAGGAGTAAGAAAAAAACATTCCTGACAGAGCAATATCCTGTAAGATTTCTTGATATTGTCCAAGGCCTGAAATGACTAGAGTTTCACCGTTAACCAAATACAAGCATCACTTGGCATGGGTAAAATGATGCAATGGTTTGTTAGGGGTTTTCCTGCTAAGATTCTTTCAAGAAATATCTGAAAGTTGGGTTTTTTTCCAGGTTGAAAAGCCAGTTGGAGCCAGACATATGTTGCACATTCATATTTCAGTTTGACTGATTAAATTCAGACACTTACGGCTAAACCATCTTGAAAAGCCCCTTAATGCAGGCACTTCTGTTAGATTATTTGAGTTGCCGAGACAAGCATCTCCGGTGTTGGCATGATCTGTGGTGGGGCACTCCAGTGTGCTGCATGGGGTTGTTTCCTGAACCAGTGGAACCTCAGGGGGGAACCGAGAGAGGTGCCAGGACAGCAGCTGAATGGGACCTGGGCGTGGCTAAGAGCAGTGGCAGCAGGCCCCCCTCCTGACCCATAGAAGAAGCCCTTAGGAAGTACTAGGGATCAGGATTTGCTGTGTCTGAAATGGTGTGGTGTGACAGTTTCTGTGGAAGGGTGTGCAGGAAGGATGCTGAAGCCCTGCCAGCTCCACCACACCAACAGAAAGCCATGGCCTCCCTCAGGTCTGCACCCACCACTACTGATGCAGTTGCCCAGACAGAGTTCTGGTGGGAACTCCTCCACTTAGTGACAGTGCTCCAGGAGGAGGTGGGTAGGTTGAGGAGTATCAGGGAGTATGAGAGAGAGACAGACTCCTAGAATCATACCCTACCTTCCCTGGGACAGACCCAACAGGCAGGCAGGGTGCGTGATATGAAGGGCTCCCTACCCTCTTTCCACCTGTCTGGACACAGTGAATTAAAGGATAGGGGGCAATGACAAGTTCCTGCCCTCCACAGCAGGCACATCTCCTCTGTGACTACACCACCTTCCTAGGTGCCCTTGTGTAATAGGTATGAGGCTCTGCAAGTGGAATTGAACACTAACAAGGACAATGGTTCATCTAGCTTGGAAGTGTCACTAAGGTTAAGTTGGCCTACACCTTGCATCAAAACTGCTCCCATAAAGACAAAACAGGTCATTGTCATAGGTGACTCCCTTCTGAAGGGAACAGTACCCCCAATATGCAGACTGAACTCACTTCCTGGGGAAGTGTGCTGCCTCCCTGGGACTCAGGTAAAAGATGTGAAGAGAAATCTTCCTAACCTGGTATGGCCATCAGATTATCTTACCAATTTTTCACGTAAGCAGTGATGAAGTTGCAACAAGAAATCCAAGGACAATCAGGAGAGATTTTTGGGACTTGAGACGACTGGTTAAGGGACCAGGAGCAGAAGTAGTGTTCTCATCTATCCTTTTAGTTGGAGGGATTGATGAGGAAAGAAACAGGAAGAGCCAGCAGATCAATACCAGGCTCTGATCCTGGCTGGTGTCACTGCCAGAATTTTGTTGTTAGGTTGTTTTTTTATCATGGGTTGGTTTACACAACATCAGGCCTGTTGGCAACAGATGGGATACACTTGTCTCAAAGGGGGGAAAAAGGTCTTTGCACAGGAGTTGGCCAGACTCTTTGAAGGAGCTTCAAACTAGATTTGAAGGGGGAAAGGGATAAAACCAACCTCACTAGAGGTAAGCCTTTGGGCAGGACACCAATTTTTGAGGGGCAGTGAAGTGTTAGTGAAGTCCTTTGGTCTGTCATTTCAGTGGAGGAAGGGTATGGAGAGCCATGCAGCGGCAAAGATACAAAGGTTATTGATATGTTAGAAACCACAGAAGTGCCTGAGAATGGTCATGTTGGAATTAGGAATTCTCCCTCCAAAAAGGTGGTGGGATCGGTCACTCAACTGAAGTGCATCTACACCAGTGTACACAGCATGGGCAACAAACAGGAAGAGCTGGAAGTCATTGTGCAACAGGAAAACCATTATACAGTTGCCATCATGGAAGCATGGTGGAATGACTTGCACGACTGGAGTGCCACAGTGGATGGCTATAAACTCTCAGAAGGGATAGGCAAGGAAGGAGAGGTGGTGGGGTAGCCCTGTATGTTAGGGAATGTTTTGATTGTCTGGAGCCTAATGATGGTGACAACGGGGTTGAGTGTTTATGGGTAAGAATCAGGGGGAAGGCCAACAAGGCAGATATCGTGGTGGAAGTCTGTTATAAACCACCCAACCAGGATGAAGAGGCAGACAAAATATTCTACAAGCAGCTGGGAGAAGTCTCACAGTCGCTAGCCCTTGTTCTCGTGACAGACTTCAACTTACCAGATGTCTGCTGAAAATACAGTAGAAAACAGTCTAAGGTTCCTGGAGTGTGTGGAAGAGAACTTCCTGACACAGCTGATGAGTGAGCCAACCAGGGAAGGTGCCGTGCTGGATGTGCTGTTTGCAAACAGAGAAGGACTTGTGGGTAATGTGATGATTGGAGGCTGTTTGGCATAGTGATCTCGAAATGATAGAGTTTTCAGCTCTCAGAGAATTAAGGAGGGGGTTTAGTAGACCTGCTGCTTTGGACTTCCAGAGGGCAGACTTCAGCCTGTTTAGGAGGAGTCCAGGAAAACTGGACATTCTTCAGGAAGGAAATTTTTAAGGCACAGGAGCAGGCCATCCCCATGTGCCAAAAGACAAGCCAGCAGGGAAGAAGGCTGGCCTGCCTGAACAGAGACCTTTGGCTGGAAGTCAGGAAAAATGGAGCATCTGTGGCCTTTGGAAGAAGGGCTAGGCCAATCTGGAGGACTACAAGGATGTTGTGAGGTTATGCAGGGAGAAAATTAGAAGGGCCAAAGCCCAGCCAGAAATTTATTTGGCTGCTGTCATAAAAGACAATTGAATTTCTGTAAATTCATTAGCAACAAAAGGAGGGCTAAGGAGAATCTTCATCCTTTATTGTATGCAGGGGGGAAATACAGTGATAAAGGATGAGGAAAAGCCTGAGGTACTGAATTCTTTCTTAATAGTAAGACCATTTACTCTCTTGAGTGCCCAGCCCCCTGAGCTGGACAACAGGGACAAGGAGCAGAATGAAGCCCCCCATAATCCAAGAGGAAATGGTCAGTGACCTACTGCACCACTTAGATGCACACAAGTCTAGGGAGCCAAATGGGATCCACCCAAATGCACTGAGGAAACTGGTGGAAGCACTCACCAAGCCACTTTCCATCATTTACCAGCAGTCCTGGCTAAGTGGGAAGGTTGCAGTTGACTGAAAGTTAGCAAACGTGATACCCATCTACAGAAAGAGCCGAAAGGAAGATCTCCAGGCCTCTCAGTCTCACCCTGGTGCTGTGGGAGGTTATGGAGCAGATCATCTTGAGTGTCATCACATGACATGTACAGGACAAGCAAGTGCTCAGGCCCACAATCAGCCTGGGTTTATGAGGCAGGTCCTATTTGACTAACCTGATCTCCTTCTATGACCTTGTGACCCATCTGGTAGATGAGGGAAGGCCTGTGGATGTAGTCTACCTGGACTTTACTAAAGCTTGTGACACCTTTTCCCACAGCATCCTTATGGAGAAATTGGCTGCTCATGGCTTCAATAAACGTACTCTTCACTGGATAAACAACTGGTGGGATGGCCAGGCCCAAACAGTGGTGGTGAATGGAGTTTAAACCAGTTGGCAGCCAGTCACAAGCGTTCCTCAGGGCTCAGTACTGGGGCTTGATCTGTTTAATATCTTTATCAATGGTCTGGGTGAAGAGATCAAGTGCACCCTCAGTAAGTTTGCAGATGACACCAAGTTGGGTGGGAGTGTTGATCTGCTTGAAGGTAGGGAGACTCTACAGAGGGATCTGGACAGGCTGGATCAATGGGCCGAGGTCAATGGTATGGGGTTTAACAAGGTCAAGTGCCAGGTCCTGCACTTTGGCCACATCAACCCACTGCAATGCTACAGGCTTGGGGAAGTGTGGCTGGAAAGCTGCCCGGTGGAAAGGGACCTGGGGTCCTTGGTCAAGAGCTGGCAGAATATGAACCATCAGTGTGCCAGGTGGCCAAGAAGGCCAATAGCATCCTGGCTTCTATCAAAAGTAGTGTGGCCAGCAGGACTAGGGAAGTGATCTTGCCCCTGTACTTGGCACTGGTGAGGCCACACCTCCAGTACTGGTTTCAGTTTTAGGCCCCTCACTACAAGGATGTTGAGGTGCTGGAGCATGTCCCAAGAAGGGCAGTGAAGCTGGTGAAGGGTCTAGAGAAATGAGTCTTATGAGGAGCGGCTGAGGGAACTGGGGTTGTTTAGCCTGAAGAAAAGGAGGCTGGCAGGAGGAGACCTTGTCACTGTCTACAACTGCCTGAAAGGAGGTTGTAGTGAGGTGAGGGTTAGTCTGTTCTCTCAAGTAACAAGTGATAGGACAAGAGGAAATGGCCTCAAGTTGCTCCAGGGGAGGTTTAGATTGGACATGAGGAACATTATCATCCCTGAAAGGGTTGTCAAGGCCTGGACCAGGCTGCCCAGGGCAGTGATGGAGTCCCCATCCCTGGAGGGGTTTAAAAGCTGCGGAGATATGGTGCTGGGAGACTTTAGTGTTGACCTGGCTGTGCTGGGTTAAAGGTTGGACTTGATGATCTTAAAGGTGTTTTCCAACCTAAACAATTCTATGATTAACTTAGAGAATCATACAGTATCTTCTGAAAGTTTAGAGATGTATGATTGTGTTGTAAAATTCCAAACTAACATGGGGATATCACATGAGCGGAGTCCACAAATCATGTACAAGAAAAAGAAGCAAAAGAAAATTCTGAATCTTGTATGGCTTAGAGCATGTAGTGCTATGGTCAGGTGTGGTTGAGGTTCATGCAAGTGCAAGAGCACTGAGTAAGGACAAAAGAACAAGAAATACAGGTTTCACTACACATACAGATGTTAATTTTCAAAATTCATTATAAAATTAATGTTAAACTATGTGTTTAAGGTAATATGAAACCCAAGGGGAAACAGTATTCAGGTCATTGCCAGCACAGTGACACATTAAAATATGCACCTTGTAGAGGAATAATAGCAGTCAAGGCAACATGCTTGTGAGTGGCATTTTAGCTTTGGAGTTGCCTGACCTTTCTGTGATTAACAGTATAGTCCTCATGTCCTTTTGATATTAGTATTCATACAAGTTGTTTTACATGGTTGATTACTGTGTATTCTCTGGGTGATGAGTGTAGTTCTATTGGCAAATTGTAATGTCTTCAGTTAATACCACTTCTAGATTACCCTTGACGAGGATTACTAAAGAGGTTTTTGGCTAGAGTGTCCTACAAAACTTATTCTGGTTCTTCAAATTTAAAATGATAAAACCAATTTTTTTCCAGGCAACCTTTTGACAAACTGTAATGAAAAGCACTCCTCAATCAACTGTCTTAACTCTTAGCTAAAAGATGAAAACATACATTGTAAAGTGATTTTTTTTATTTCCCCCCCCCCAGGCAATTGTACTTTGTTTTCGATTGCACTTCACAAAAGATAATATCACAAATAACACTGCGGCAGCTACAGTGCGGCAGGTAGTTACCGTGGTATTTGAAAGGGTGGTTGCTGAAGATGAACAATACAAAGGTGGGCATCCTTCTTTCTCTGCTTGTATTAACCTGGTTTTTTTTGAACGCACATCAAATGTTTATCTTATCAGATAAAGAAGTAGTAAAAAGTCTATAAACATTATTTAAAAAGGACAGATATGTTTATTTTTTATTGTCTTATATAAAGTTACTTGTATTCAAAGAAGATTAAATCCTTAGCTGTTGTGTCAGTCGAAGTCAATATAGCAGTATATGAAACCTGGGTTGTTTTCAAGCTGTGAGAACTAGTCTTTAGGTTAGTATTGTGAAGGAATTTGTGATGAGGGTGTCATTTAAGGTGACTGTAACATAGATTACTAAGTCTGAAATACATGGCAGTAGTAGTTTTGAAGGGAACATTTATTGGAAAGAAGTGCTTGGTATTGATGCTCTTTGGTATTCAATCTAATGTTTATTTCTGTAGATGTGGTAAGTTGCAGAACAATTAACTGGCCATTCTTGGAGAATTTTTTTGTAAGAACACTTAATGTATATGTGACTTTCAACACGTTCTTTGTTTCACAAAACTGGTTTTTGTTTTTACACAGATATTATTGACCAGCCAGTTGCAGTTCAAGGAAATAGTAACAGAAGATCTGTCAGTACACTGAAACCATGTGCTAAAGATGCATATATGCTTTTTCAGGTACTTGGAGAGCCTATATTTATGTTTTCAGTTACGATTGGGTGCTTCTAGATCTCTGTAAGAAATTTCAAGAATTTGCTCTTGGCATATTGACAAGGTCCTTAATCAGAGCCTCTGTCTTTCTTATGTGCATTTATTGTAATTGGCAATGATATGCTGTATCCCAGGGGGATGATTGGAAAATGAAGACAAACTGGCCTAGGAAGATGTTTTACTGTAAATCTTAAATAATAGCTAAGCATGTATATCTGCATTAAATTCAATATTCATTTTTCTGTGAGCCAAACACTACTACTCTAATTCAGTCTTGCTTCTTGTGCTTGATATTGTTTATTAACGTATAGAATCAAAAGTAGTAGTTATATTTATCATATTAGTAAAAATCTTCTTGACTTAGCAAATTCACTGGTCTTGAGATATTTTTGAGGGCACGAATGAACACAATTGCTACAAGGATACCTGTATTTTTTGCTAAATAACTTATGTAAAAGAGAGATTTAAGGAAAAATTGTGTTGAAAATGGAAAATTAGTCATTACAAAAGAGATGGGGAAAGTGTAGATTTTATTGTAGACTCAGTAAACTTACGTCAGCACAGGACTGTGCAGAGAATGTAAATGTTACTGTGTTTCTTTTAAGGATTTGTGTCAGTTAGTTAATGCTGATGCTCCCTACTGGCTCGTGGGTATGACAGAAATGACCCGGACATTTGGCCTTGAACTTCTTGAGTCAGTCCTCAATGATTTTCCACAAGTGTTTTTACAAGTGAGTAGCTCTTGGAGAGGAAATAGGAAGACTTTTGTTCACAAGGGTAGTACAATTTACACTTTGTTAACTCCTGTTTAATTTAGCCCAAGTACTACTTTTCAAAAGGACTTGTAGCTTTGACATGTTGGGTTTCTATGATGGAAAAATACTGTGTACTTTTTGTCCACTTATTTCGTGTTGTCCTGTTTCACCCTTTATATCTTCTCCAAAGATGCATTTTCTTACCTTACATGATTTATGACAGCTTTGTAACTTAGTCTGTGGTATTGTTATTTCTACAAAAACATTAACCTCACTCCACTTGCAAATCATGACTAGAAATTGTGTGGATCTACTGCATATAAGTGCATCATGATCCTACAGTAACATATTTTAGGAGGCAGTAACTAAACAAAAAAATTAAATATGTGATAAATGATGTATTAACAGCCTATTTCAATTTGCAAAATACAAGAAGAAGGTTGCATGGTATGAATCTGACTGTGTCATTTCATCATACTTTTTGGTAGCTTTACAATGGTGTCCACTGTTCTTCCTTTTAATCTAACTTATAAGCATCTAACTTATACCAAGATTTACATGACTTCAGAGTGTTTGATAATAACAGTAAATGTAAATAAGATGCACAATCAGAGCTACTGGCAGTAATTAAAGAATATCTGCTAATACTTTGTTCTGTTTTCTTTTTCAGCATCAGGAATTCAGTTTTCTTCTTAAAGAAAGGGTATGCCCTCTCGTTATAAAGCTCTTCTCACCAAATATCAAATTCAGGCAAGGTTCCAGCACCTCAGCTTCTCCAGCACCAGTGGAAAAACCATACTTCCCCATCTGTATGCGTTTGCTGAGGGTAGTTTCTGTTTTGATTAAGCAGTTCTACAGTTTGCTGGTAAGAATATGTTCCAATTTTTGGTTTTTCTATGTATATGTCAGTACTGTGATCAGTAACAGTATTAATTAGTTCTTGGGAACTGTTGATGTATACTGAGGGAAGAAGAATCTAAATATTCTTTTCCTCTTATGTGTATTTGTGTTTACATTTATTCTACATATATAATTTGTATTAAACATGGGTTTATATAAATTCTCAGAGTAGATTAGCTGTTGTCTTTTCTGTACTTAATTGCCTTCCAGTTAAGATTTTGGGAACCTTTTGATCTTCTTATGTTATTTTCCTGGTTTAGATAATGTTGATTGCTGTGCCTTGTTAATACTTGCTAAGAGGCTTTTGACTTGTGTTACTAAAGCTGCTGGCAAAATATGCATATAAAAACATGTTCAGCTGTTTTTACCTCCCAAATTTTAGATACTTGCTAAAAAAGATTTTTTTCCCTTTCATTTGTTTACTGTAAGAACTTTAATGCAGTGTCTGTGAGGAATTTAACTCCTTTAATACAATCGCATATGTGGTGTTATCTTGGTAAAAATATTATGATTATTAAGTATGTTTTTAATATATATTTTAGTAAATGCTTTTTGAAGGGATTTTTTAGATCCTGTGCAAAACTTGCTAGGATAGGACTCCTAAGATGAAACAGAAGTTTTACTGGGAAAATATTTTGTAGGAGGCTTTTCTTTTAATTTAATGGCTGTAAACTTATATCTTCTAGGTAACGGAATGTGAAATCTTTTTGTCATTGCTAGTCAAGTTTCTGGATGCAGACAAACCACAGTGGCTAAGAGCTGTTGCAGTAGAATCTATTCACAGGCTTTGTGTGCAGCCCCAGTTGTTAAGGTATTAAATATATTGAGCTTCACTTTTACATAAAATTTAAGAAATCTTTTTATTTTTCTCTGGTGGAAAATGCTTCCTAAAACATTGTAAATATGTAAAAACTTAAATGGAATAAACTCTTAAAGATACTTTTTTATAAAGCATTAGGCAATGCTTATTATCCAGGAAGAGCTTAATTAGTTAACTATTCCAAACACTATCTTACAAGTGTCAAAGGAGCACTTACCTAAAACTAAGTATTATTATTTGCCTAAATATTTGCAGTTAAAATGTGCTTTTAATCTACATTTTGGAGGGAGGGAGTTACTATTAAAATATGCTTTTAGTACCTAAGCTGTCAAATACTTATTATATTTTATAAAATACTTTCCAGGTCCTTTTGTCAATCATATGATATGAAGCAACATTCCACTAAAGTTTTCCGTGATATTGTGAATGCACTGGGGTCGTTCATCCAGTCACTATTTCTTGTACCAAGCACAGGGAACACATCAGCGACACCAAACCAAACTGGTAAAGCCTTGTCCTTACTAGCATTTTGATTTCCCAGCATTTTCTTGTAATAATAAGTTCTGAATTGATTCAGTATATACCTTTGGCTAAGTACAGTTCTGTACTTTCATGTTCACTGAGGTGGAAAGCTAGCTTGAGACAAATCAGTGTTTTCAGTTCTGGGACAACAGATGATTTTTATCTGCCCGTATTATGGGGAAGACATAGCCCCCAGCCAGCAGAGCAATGCTCCTGCATTTGTATCTGCTTCTGTAGTGACCAAGCTCCTTGGTTCTCAACCTGTCTGAGGGAAATTCTTAAGGAATTATTTCTAATTTCTGACTATAACAGATTTGTGTGATTTCTGTCTCCTTGTGTGGGGATATCATTTGTGGCAGTGTGCAGTTGAAATAGTAAGTGTGTGTTTGCTTTCTCCTGAGAGGCAATAGCTACTTATTCTGGACATTCAGGGATAAAACTGTACTGAGGAAGCCAAGAGGTAAAAAGGAAGATCTGTGGGTTTACAGATGATATTTGCATTTTTTGTAAGCTCGTAACAGTCATTTACTGAAACTAACCTTGATTGTCTTTCCTTGCAACCAGGGTTTTGGCATTTCATTAGGTACTTTTTTATTTCTGTAAGAAGAAATGGTCCTCCTGTTAATGCCTTTGCAGATGTTTACGTCCAGGTTAAGGCTCTCTGCTTCTTCCCATGGTTCTGGAAGCAGAGGCCATAGCAGCAAACAACATAAAAATAACTTTTAAGGGTGTCTTTTGACATGCCCTCTTAGAAGAGATAATAAACAGATAATCAAACTATAATTATTATCTATCAGATCTACTATTAAATTAATAAATGTTAAAAAGTCTGGTTGTAGCCTCGCACATTCCAGGGTTCGCTCTTGAAGTCTGAATTCCAAGTTGGTGTTAGCATTGATAATGTGAAGAAATTTGTGTCAGTATCTGTTGGTTCAGTAGTTGTCTGTGCAGAAGCTGATAGAACACTTCTGTTAGTATTATTTCTGGGTTACTTTAATCCACTTAAGATAAATCAGAAAAGCACTTTTGTGTAATGTGCACTTATGAGAAGGCATTCGATAGTGCTCATTCTCCCGAAAACTTAAATTTGTCCTTCGTGTGAAACAGCAGAGCAGTGTGTCATACCCTTAGTGCCCTTTGGCTTATTTGTACCAGTTTGTTTTCTCTGAGCCTCAGTTTTGCAACAAGATAACTGTTTCATAGGACCAGTTGAAAGCTGCATCTACCTAAGTTTCGTATTGCTTTTATAAGCTTTTTTACAGTTATATAAAAATAGTTGCATACGTCTGACTGCTCAGTGGGATCACAGAAAATGACACCAGTGTGTTTGTGTTAATGGCCCTGTTTGGTTAACCATTTCTGTTTAGCAGAAGGATTTTGTTGTTTAAATCTATTAAGCTTTGCTGTGTTAAAGTGTATATACAGAGGCCTCTGTGTGTATTCACATTGCCTAAATTAGTAGTTCAGTCTCTCTACACCAAAATGGCAGTTGTTACACTGATGTATTAGATGCTGTGTCGCCTTCTTGGGGATTCTGCCTTTCTCTCCCTGTTGTCCATACAGAGAGGGTCTAAACTTGTGGTACCTACTCCTAGTAAGCATAGGCCCCGTTCTGTATGTAGGAAGTGTATATACACGGAATTCCTTGTCCATTTATCTACTTTTTTTTGCTTCTTAAATTGGAACCAAAATTTGTTCCCTCCTAGCTGTTGGTTGGCATGTTGTGAGCTCTTTCCTGATGTTGTTTGTTTTCTTCTACCTTGGCATGGAACAAATTCAAATGTTACAGTTCTCTTTGAGTTTTTTCTTGTGGGTTTTGCATTTCTGGAATCTTTAAAGTTTTTGATGATCTTTGTTCTTGGAAGGATTAACCTCGCTTTCCTACTACTGAGTTCTAGATGCAACTATTTGCAAACAATCCTTAACTTTCAAAGATCTGTTTGACTCTTCACTAAAATAAACGTTGTTTTATTCAGACCATGTAAGTTGAGTTTATTCACAGAATGCTATGAGTGTTGCTATACCTTTCACAAAAACATTTTATTCTGACTGAAAATAAGGCAATTGACATCAATCAACTGTGTCTGTTAAACCAATTACTTTGAACATAAGATAGTGGTTTAGACAGCAGAGGGAGCTCAAAAATAGTTTGTTAGTGGTGTTTTTTGTTATTGAACAGGGCATCTCAGATTAATCCATGTAGCTCAACTTAAAATTAAATATAGAGAAAGGATGTTTGCTGTTCACTAAAATTAGATTGGTTAATTTTATCACTTTGTTTTTCTGAACAGGAAGCAATGCATTGGGGAATACTGGCTCAGCACAAACTAACCCAGGAGTGCTCGGAATGGGAGGAGGTGCAACTGTCTTACCTGCCTTTGAGTACAGAGGCACTTGGATACCAATCCTGAATGTAACAGTACAAGGCAGTGCTAAAGCTACCTAGTGAGTAACTCTGTTTTTGAAAATGTGTATAGCAAATATTTTTTATTTCCAACATGATAGTTTAAGGATTTATTATTATTATTATTATTAGTGAATATTGATGCCTTCATTTCAATGGCATTGTCATATATTATGGATTATTTTTTCTTGTCGATGCCATGAGGTGTTCTGATTTTTTGCTCTTTTGTCCGAATGCTCTGGATTGTGATCCAAATGTCCCCTATGGCTTTAGCATCTGTTGGATTTATTTTTTTTTTTCCTATCATACTGTTGCTATATTAACTCTTCACTTTTAGGCCTCAATACAGTATGTAACAATTTTGGAATATCTTTTACTAGGTTGTGTGATGACAAACATTAGGGGCATTAAGTAAATGGGACATTGTGAGAGTGAAAAACAGCTTTCTTAAACCACATTTACTGTATTTACAATTTTTATTGTACAGGATATTGTGGTAGATATTGGCCAGGTTGTCATTCCAAACAATATTGACCTATGTATACACGAAGGTTAGACTGTAAATGTTTCTTAGAAAGACCAATTATTTTTTCATGACTTAGTATAATGGAGATCATGTTCTCAGTGTAGAGCTGTGACTACTACATTACTTTCAAAATAGTGAAAGTTTTTTCACATCAGCATGACTAGTGCTAGTTCATGCCTTGACCAGCTACTACAGACTCCCACTTTTCTTCCTTTTCTTTTTTCTTATTTTCTGTTTTTAACTGGCTCAAGAACATTGCAGCGTCATAATCTCCTGTGCTGCTTGGAACTTACTTGTGTCTTACATTTGGATCTCTCCAGTGACTCTGTGATTTCCTCTGATTAATTTTTGCATTCTTTTTTTTTTTCTGTGTAAGATTATGGAATTGTTGCTAGCATGTCTTGTCAGCAGTTTTTCTTCAGTTTTGTACTTTTGTCTGTAGTCCCTGTGTGTAAGGAAATGATTAACTGCTGATTTGGGTCACATCCCAGCATTGATTTTCTCCTGCTGACGTTAGATTTTCATACAATGGCCACCCCTTACACCTGTGCACAATGATGTAATTGAAGGTCTGAATTGTGACTAGAGCTAGCAGAGGTCTTTTTGCCAGTGTGAACCTGTCTCTTCCCGGACCAATATGCCTTGTCTTCTTCCATGCATGAGGAAGTAAGTGGTTTTAAGAGGAATAGATATCTAAGGCAGCCATCTGCAGGAAATTAGAGGTAATAGCTGATGTGTTACACGTTTGGGAGAAGGAAGATCCTTTATGCAGAAAAGCAGGGTGGCACTACACTATAAAAGTGCCTGTGGTATATTGTAGCTGGAATGCCTGCCTTCTAAAGAGTATTTTGTAGAGCAAATGATGAAGTAGTGGTGGTTGGGATGGCAGGTAGTTTTTGTAACAGACTGTCTCTCCTTGTGTAGACACTGCTGCTGGGGCAGCTACAATCTGTTTCCTGCAGAATTTGTAACTCAGCAGTTCTTTATGTGCTTTTAGAGTAAAACATGAAGAAAAGCGGCAATGAGGCTGCAGTTCCAGAATAGTGATGTTTTGATTGCAGGGTTTTCAGCAGTGAATCATGTAGAAGTTTCCTCTTTGTACAAATAACTTCCATTGTTTACCTGTGTGTGTAGGTGATGAATATGTGGTCATGTATTATCCAGCTATGACAGGCTTTTCTGGTCATATGGACTCAAAGATCGCGATAATGGAGTGTCTGACTTGTTCTTAGTTTTTTATAACTACTTTCATAACTTTCTGATCTATTTCCTCTGTTGTTCCTATGTACTTGTGTTCTTCTGAATAGATTCTGTTGCCGTGGCTTTAAGTAAAACAACAATAAAAGTAGAATAATTCTTGCTTGCTTGTATGTGTTATCTTTTAATAAATATTTTTTTGCAGATCTAAATGTTGTACTCAGGGTTTGTACCCTTTCATTTACTATTTCTAGTGATTCATTTACTCCTTTAGTTAATGACTTAATCAGGAAGCTTTTTTTCCTGAGTTGCTGTAAATCTTGAAGGATGGTATTTGGAGCCTGTTTGTATGTAACATTAATTTGGAACCTCATCTTTTTATTATTGTTTTTAATCACACTGGTGCTGTTACATACTTACTTGTCATGCTTTCAATTTTTTAGTTTGGAAATGCTGGACAAAGTAGAGCCACCTACAATTCCTGAAGGCTATGCCATGTCAGTGGCATTTCACTGTTTATTAGATCTTGTCCGTGGTATTACTACCATGATTGAAGGAGAGCTGGGAGAGGCAGAAACCATCGGTCAAACCACAACAGAGACAACTTCATTATCAGCACAGTCTTTGGAGCAGCAGGACTTGCAGTCTGCATCTGACCAATCGGAGAAAGACCTAGGTATCTGAAAAATCCAAGCACAACATAAAATACAGCAGTTTTACATAAAGCAGAAAATAGTTCATACCTTGTTGCTTAAATTTATTGGTTGTAAATTGTATATAAAAACTTTTATTAAAGGGGCTTTTTGGGTGATGGAACAGCAGTAGTCTCTAAAAATATAATTGAGTTGATGTACTACTTCTGTCCTATGGCACCTTAGCCATAGGTGGTCTTTTAATATGGTTTTACATGTGTGTCAGTGGGGTGTGAGAGAGGTAACAGCCATTCTGCTCTGCAGATCTACCGTTCTGCCTTGCCCTGTCCTTAATTCTCCTTAACACTGAGGTCCAAGGTCACAAGAGACAACCTGACTGAGAAATGTGGCAGTTACATTAAAAGAAAATTGTAACAAGATAAAAAGATGAACATTTTAATGGAGAGATTTTTAGTAAAATCAAAGTATTTAGGGAAGAGCTTCTTTAAAAGCAATGCTAAGATGGTCTGAGGCTTGTATTTGAGCAATGTATGAGAAGTCTGTGCATGTGGGTGGAGAAAACTCACCTCTCAGGAGCGGTTTTGGCTTGTGTCAGGGGGAAGGGGTTGGCCCTGGGCCCGGAGCTCTCCATGGTGCTGCCGGCTCAGTGCCGGGAAGGGAGTATGGTGTGGACACGGTACTGGCAGGTTATAGGTCCGTTAGACCTATTTTTTTTTTCCCTATTAAAGTAAAGAAATGAAAAAATATGGAGAATTACAAATAGGAAGAGTGTTTTTCCCTCACTGCAAAATTTCAGTCAGTGTTTTGTCCCACATTTATGCGCTTCTGAATGTTTATTTTTACAGACAAAGATTAGAAATAGTTATATATACCTCTGTAAGATTTGTTTTTTGGGGGGAGGTGTAGTTTAGAATAAGCATTGCCATGTGACTCTTTTCACTTTAGCAATGTTACTTTAAATACAGCTGTTTAAATAGTACTGGTGTGTGTTTGTGTATACATATACATGATGTGTCTGTGGAAACATACATATAAACCCACACTTTAAAAGATGCAGTAGCAAGCATTTTGCTTGTGATATAATTAAGTAAAATATTGTGTTTCTGCTATAAAAATGTATTTCTTTCAAGTTAGCAGAGCTGTCTGGGAAGAAATGGTGAATGCTTGTTGGTGTGGTCTTCTGGCTGCTTTATCCCTCCTACTTGATGCAAGGTATTTGGTCTTTAATTTCTCTTGGTTTTTCAAGTTTGACATTCCCAGATACATTTTTAATTAACTTTTGATACCAATCAAGTTGACAGTTGTATGAGAGAGCATTGCTCATGGCAGACAGGTTTGTGGGTTAGTGATGGCTAGACGGAGTAAGGATCTGTTAAGAGTAAACAACACAGAAGTCTAGCATCAACTTTTAATGTATTTCAATACAGAATAATTAATTACATTTTCAAAGGCTTGCCTTTAAACTGTTTAAATGATTTTTATTCTTTTTCACTTTCAATTTTTCAACACATTGAAGTGTTTCTACACGTCCTGATTACTGCTGATAAGAGATGAAATAATGTCTCAGTACTTGTTAGTACTGTGCAGTCTTTGAAGTTTACTAGGTAATAACTTTGATAACTTAATTGTCTCTTTCAAAAAGTCTTTTATTATCAAACACCATTTTCTGTGTGTTGATGAATACCATTAGTGTTAAGTACCTCTTCATAGTCCCCTTTGCCAAGTCTTTCTGAGGGAGAGACTAATTTTATAAGAAATGGTTCTGAACAATTTTGTTGATTGGTTATGCTTGCTCTTCAGTATATATAGTGTTGACAGGTTTAAAGTATATGTTCTCATTGCTTTCAGTTTTGGTTAGCTGCCTACTTCTGTACCATGGCTTAATTCTTACTCAATAATGTGTACTTTTTCAGCACTGATGAAGCTGCCACTGAAAATATTCTAAAAGCAGAATTGACCATGGCTGCACTTTGTGGAAGACTGGGTCTTGTTACATCAAGAGATGCCTTTATCACTGCCATTTGCAAAGGATCCTTGCCTCCTCACTACGCCCTTACTGTATTAAACAGCACAACTGCAGCTCTGTCCAGCAAATGTACGTACATGGGTTTTCCTTAATTGTGCCTCCATGTATTATCCTCTAAACACAGATTTTCTCAGGACATGATTGCAAAGATACGTGATTCTAGTATTTGGCTATACTCATTTATGTTAGAATCCTCAGACAGGATCTAGACTGCTGCTTTCCAGAACTGGTTAATCTTGCAGCACCTGCTGGGTATCAGTCTAGTCAATGTAAAACTTTCTGAATGCTTAAGCATATGTCAGAAGTTCATATTCTAAGGAAATCTGTCCATCATCCTAATGATCCATTAGGACATGTAATTAAGGCAATTAACTCAGAAAAGGTCTCTGGGCAACTCAGATACTTAGGAGAACATCCTGAATTTGTGGTGTGCTAAAGTCTTTTCTACAATTATGTAGTGATGGTAGTACTTACTGTGTAAATGGAAGATCTTAAGTTCTGGGCTCTGTTCAGTTTACCAGAAGTTGAACTGATACTTCTCACATTATGAGGGAATGTTGTAATTCATGGGATATGCCAAATAAGGATGTACTCTTGTTTCTAATTTTGAGAAGGAATTTCTATGTACCAAGAAATGCAACTACTTGGAGAATATGAAGATGTCTAATGTTAGACATCTTAATATAAAACAAAACCACCTTAGTCTGGGAACAAGGACCAGCACCTTCACTCTAGCCCACAAGCTAAGTGTTATTAGATTTTAAGTCTGTGAAGCAGTATGCATGATTGTACTACACAAATCTGTATGGAAATGAAACAGTGAGTTTAAGTTACTCTTCTGAGTACAAGTGAGTTATAAAATGGGTGTTCTGAAGCCCTGTATTGGAAGAACATCACGACATAGCATTTATGACATGTTAATTTTCTGAGTGCACTAGTATAATGGTAGCACACAGTGATTCTATTTGCACACAATTACCAGAAATAACTAGTTGAGTTGAAACATCGTCTAATGCTCATATCTTAGCTCAAATATTTCAGCCTTGACCTAAAATGTATTAAATGTATTGCAAACAATATTTAATAGTTAGTGAGGAGTAATTACTGTCTCCTTTAACTCCATAAAGCAATGGCATAGTAATCTAAATATAACTAAAGATCTCAAAGTGAGCTACCTTAAAGCTAATACTGTGAAAAAATTCTCTGGAGTGTGTTTGCCAGAAGGTGGTTACTATTACAAGTACTGGATTTAAAATATATATTTTTGTTCTTTTCAATTCTCCTCTAGCTTATTCCATTCAGGGACAGAACGTTCAAATGATCAGTCCCTCAAGTGAATCTCATCAGCAAGTTGTAGCAGTAGGGCAACCCTTAGCTCTTCAGCCACAGGGAACAGTAATGGTAAGTACAATTTTTAAATGATCTCATCCTGCTTAGCTGCTTCTTTCTCAATCTCCCTGTCTCAAACATAGGCAGCAGATAAACAGCATTTTTACAAATAATGGTTATCTGAAATGGTATCCTAAGCTTTTAATTTGGAACAGTCCTGGACATGATAGTTCTCTAACTGTGAAAAAGACTTACTCTTGCTTTTTATCTGACTCTTAGCTCAGCAGCTCACATCCATTGTGTTTTAAAAACCCTAGGCCTTACTTGATTGTGTGTGAAGGTTCATGTAGGGGTTTTTTTAAGATAGACTCTGATTTTGTGGAGAAGATGCACTTAAAGCTGGAGTACTTGCTTATGTCTTTGACAATAATGTGAAACTCAGAGGAGTGGGTAGTGATCAAATCATATTCAGCTGTAGCAAGATGAGACTGACAGAAGGAGAGATACTGAACTACCTCTCTAAAAAAGATGTATTGCACCATTGCAAACAAAATGTAATCTTTAAGCTATTTAGTAAAAAATTGCAAGTTTCCTAGAAATGCTGTTATTGTAGAATAATAAAAATTGTGTAGTTATTTGGTTTGGGTTTTTTTTTTAGCTGACTTCAAAAAATATCCAGTGTATGAGGACATTACTCAACTTAGCTCACTGTCACGGAGCCGTTCTTGGTACATCGTGGCAACTTGTCCTGGCTACTCTTCAGGTATAATAGAAATATTTGTGCCTTGCTTTTTTTGTCATAATTTGGTTTTGAGATTTTATGTGAGCAGTAGAAGAAGCTTTGATTCTACTAATGGTATACATTGAATTGAGTAAGTATTGTAGCATTTTGCTTGAATTCTGTTTGTCTGGAAGGCTGCTGGCCAGCTTGAGTACAATGTTAGTTGTTAGTCCTGGAAAGACTTTTCTGCTGAAAATGACCCTTTTGTATTTCAGCATCTTGTGTGGATTCTGGGACTGAAGCCTGGTGTTGGGGGTGCATTAAAACCTGGAAGAGCTGTAGAAGGGCCCAGCACAGTAAGCATGATTGTTCATTCTACAGTTAATGATGATGCAGTATTTTCTGTTGTGATCTATAAGACTCATTTCTGTCTCTTTTTCAAGGTTCTGACTACAGCAGTTATGACTGATCTGCCAGTTATATCCAACATACTTTCAAGGCTTTTTGAAAGCTCACAGTAAGAAACCTTATAATTTAAAATAATGTGTGTATATCAAACTTGGCAGTGTTTTGATAGCTGTTATTTTTCAGGTATCTTGATGATGTGTCTTTACATCACTTAATAAATGCCCTTTGCTCCTTGTCTCTGGAAGCCATGGATATGGCCTATGGAAACAATAAGGTATAAAAAGAGTTCTTTATTTTCTTTTTGGATGTTTTTCTGAAACAGAAAGCGAAATTTATCATTTAAGCTAACTGTTTCTAATATTAAGACAGTAATACATGTGATACTCTAGAGTAAAAAATAAATTATGTACCAGAGAATGTCTTGTTTGTAATGGTTCATATGGTTACTAAATTCTCTGAATATTCTCATTGTGTTCTTGCTATGTGTTTTGTTAACTAAGGAATGTCATGTGTTTCCATTAATCAGATTGTGGGTGGATAAAACTTCTAAAGGCCCTTGTAATATCAGAAGTTAGGGATTCTGAATGAACACAGTATGTTCTGTGAGGTGATCATTTTCATTTCAGTTTTCTTTTATAATATACTTCAGAAAAAGCCCATCAATTTAGATATTAAACCCCCCAATAATTCTTATTTACTTGGGAAAATGATAATATTCCTGTCAGCCTCAGTAAAAAACCTTTAGCTCAGAAAGGCTAAAGACCCTGTGACTGGGTCTAGTCATAATCTAATCCCAGAAGAGAATTTCTGAAAGTTTTTCTTTTATGCTAGAAATACTGATGACAGAAAATATGTTTTATAATATTTGGCGGTTACAGCAACAGAGAAAAGTTTGTGTTTAAAATCAGGTAAAAATTAAAACAAAAAATCAGTAGAAATGGGAACAGGGAATAATTCCAGCACAACAGTCATTTTGACTATATGCTGACTTAAAAAAAAAATTCTTATCACAAATATTTCCATATGTATTTGATGAATAGGATTTATGAAGCCAATGAAAGATAAAGCATAAGGAGATTCTGAAATGAGATATTCTATATTGTTTGTTCATTCATAATTTTAACTTTAAAAATTGTATGGGGAAAAAAGCTATTTTGCTAGTAAAATATGATCTAAAACTGGTTGGAGGGAGGACCATGTGAAAATGAGAGTTTTGAAAAGAGTATCAGTGCTCAAGTTATTGTCAAACTTGGAGAAAACTATATGAGAAATGAAAGAAGTATTCTTCATGATATGCTGTTGCTACCCCCTTGTGGCTTCTCATGAAGTACTGCAAATGCTGTGGAAACTTCCCAGCTATACCTGAGCTGCTGTGACACCGTCTACAGGCAACAAAACACAGTACTTCAGTGAGATTAGTTACATCTTAATTTATAAATTATAATGTAGCAAAAGACTCTGCCATTACCTGAGTTACCTCAAAGTCATATGTTCAAATTCCATTTTATTAAGGAGCCATCGCTTTTTGCTGTTGCTAAATTACTGGAAACAGGACTAGTTAACATGCACAGGATTGAGATTCTTTGGAGACCTCTGACCGGTCATCTTCTGGAGGTAACTAATTGCTTTTATCTGTTGTACTAGAACTTAATTTGCATTAAACAGATCATGTGAATATATGTTTTTAAGTTATAATTTAAAAAAAATCTAAATTGCATTACACATTCTGCTTTATGCAGTTTATTTCTGCAACTTGAACGCATCACAATTTGAATTTAAAAGTGAATGTATATATTTAAATTCCAGTATCTTAATATCTCTTACTGACTTTGTATTTATGGTGCCATCAATCTTTATACATTTTAAACACAGCAGTGTTTACAATGTTACTATACTTCATATATGTCTTATAATTAAGGTAGCTCAAACAGGTTTCCCTTTGGATTTACATAGTACAAATATCTAGAAAAATTTTTAAGATATGTTTTTGTGTCTTTGCCAGATTGAAGCCATTGGATTTACTAACGAAGGCTTTATTTGTTTTAAAAATATTTAAGCTAACATTTTGAATGGTCTCATTAAAAGAATACAGTAGAAATATGAAAACAGGTATCATAATTCTATTTCAGTTTCTCAAGTATTTTAACTTCAACGTGAAAAATATGCTTCATCAAGGAAAAAAAAATCTTATTTTGAGTTTGAAACTGAAAACAGGTGACATAATGTAATTGTGAAGTTTTACTGCTCTACACAGATATGTAGAAGAGTGAAATGCAAGAACAGGGTTTGGTTTAAAGTGAATAAAGGAGAAAGCTTTTTCTGCCTCATTTTCCAGAAAGTATCAGAAAACTACTTAGGACAAATGCATTATTTCAAACAGTATTAAGGATTGGCCATGTCTAACCTTATTTATGCAGATCATCTCCACCTAATCTTTTATCTAGGAGAAGAAATTTGGATACTTAGGTGTTTAAAGACTTAAAGCACAGGTGCCCAGAGATAGGACAATGGGCAACAAGCAAAAACTAAAACACAGGATGTTCCACCTAAAC
>VYZX01013839.1:0-26423 GCA_013401335.1 Brachypteracias leptosomus | reverse complement strand
AGGGAGCTGGGTCTCTTTGGCTTGGAGATGAGGAGTGGGGTGACCTCATTAATGTTTATAAATATATAAAGAGTGAGTGTCAGGAGGATGGACACAGGCTCTTCTTGGTGACATCCAATGATAGGACAAGGGGCAATGGGTACAAGCTGGAACACAGGAAGTTCCACATAAATATGAGAAAAAACTTCTTCATGGTGAGGGTGACAGAGCACTGGAACAGGCCGTCCAGAGAATTTGTGATGTCTCCTTCTCTGAAGACATTCAAAACCCACCTGGATGTGTTCCTGTGTGACCTGGTCTAGGTGATCCTGTTCTGACAGGGGGATTGGACTAGATGATCTTTCAAGATCCCTTCCAACCCCTAATGTTCTGTGACTCTATGTAGTCCAGCCACTCTACAATAAGCAGAGACATCTCTAACTAGGTCAGGTTGCTCAGAGCCACATCAAGCCTGACCTCGAATGTCTCCAGGGATGTGGCCTCCACCACCTCCCTGATGGTGGAGGAAACTCCCTTAAGGAGTTTTCTTTCACATTTATAGAAAAAAATATCTTAAGTTGGTTTGTTGTTATTAGATAAGAACTACTACTTCTGCCTTTTGAACTTGAAGGATTTTAATGACAAAAGGCAACACCATAATTACAGCAGAGGATCTGCTGGTGAGTTAACTGCTATGGGCATCCCACTTCTAGGAACTGTGGTATAATATCATAATATTAGCCATGAGTTTTTCTAGATGTGCACCTTGGATGCAGCTTCTGCTTGTTTGGTCTGCCAAGTACACTACAGCAGAAATACAAGACTTGCATAAAAAGAGCCAAATGTCAAAAATCATCCATGATGACATGAACACAGGTTTCCTCTACATTTTCCTCAAGAAGTGTTAGTTCATCAGAAGGTATGGGAGGGGGGGGATGGCAAGGCAAGGCATGAGCGGGAATCTGCATAATCTCCCATGGTTGTTGTAAACTGAGTGGCATCAATGCTTGATGTGGTTATTACAACATGAAGTGTCATGGAATGAATATAAGTAATACAGTTATGTCATTACAGTGCCAGACTCACTCTTCTGTCCCCACTAACTCATTCTGAATGCAAATTTATTCATACCAAGCTCTTGTGAAGAAAGACTGTGATTTATCTTTCAATATATGCAAGTACCAAACTTTAGAGATGGAAAAGATATTACACAAAATGTGGTCAGAGGATATAGCTATAATTAGTGAGGGAAAATAAAAGAAACCAAAATGAATTTTTTATTGGTGAAATTTTCCTACCAATCATTAGGAACCTTGAACTTCCATAAGCCACATACACAGGCCTAGGCATTGAAAATATTGCAATTTCTGGAGCAGTTGATTAAACCAGTGCAAACACTGAGTTGAAGGTACGTGAACCATTCAAACCTGTTTTTAATTGAACAGGTCATAGAACTAGTTTGGATCTAGGGCAAATGATTTCTTTCTCTAGACATATTCTTCCAGGTCAGAGGGCAATTTGTTGACACGAAAGGAATAGGAGGTCTGGAAGCAACTTGCTGCCTGTGCTACTGCTGGGTGTGACACATAATTTGCAGTGACTTTTTAGCCCTCTCTACCAGCATTGGAAGAAAGGCATGCTGTGATGTTCACGCGTGCATGGCTAACTTAGCCACCTAGGGGATGTGCATATCTTGTCAGGTGCTAGGTGAAAAAGGCAGGACTCCACAAGAGGCATTCTCTGCCTGCCCTGCACCACTCATTCCTATAATTTAATAAGCTGATGGCCTGTCTCTCCCATTTTAAAAACCGTTAATAACTGATTCATTCACTAACATGTTCACACACAGCTGAACAAGACTATGTAAAAGCATGGAGAAAAGTCCAAGTTTGCAAACCCTCCTTTGTTTCAAATACTAATTGGTGTTGCTAAGAGACAACAGTGTTGTTATCTATTGCATCATTTTCAAACCCAGACAACTAGGTTCAAAGAAATTAACAGTTGAGGGCATTAAAAATCTCATACTCTCATACATAAAATCCAAACATACAATTCCTATCCAATAGAAACAAACACACTACAGCTCGTCCCCTTCTCCGACCCTAAATCAACATTATCAGTCTGATTTTTCAGAAGTACTTAGTTCTTGCGGTTCTGTAATATTTCAAAAGGAATTCTTCATGATTGGTGCTTTAGAAAACAACAAACTTTGTTTTCTACCAGCAGCCTAAATGAATGCACTTCTTTGAAAGGAAATGTGAGAATGATTTATGTGCACATTAATGTCATGTATTGATCAACTGCCTAGTCATATGTAATTTTACTATTATTTGATACTATGGTTATTCATTAAACACCAGGTATATGATTCCAAAGAAATATCACTTATAAAATTTTAGTGAAATAACACACGGCAAATTGACTAACAGATATTTCTCAGTTAAATGCATCCCTTAAAAGAAAATATTTGAGAAGTATTCATCTCACCTAATTTTTAGCCACCTGAAAGCTGGGCGCTTAGCCTAAGCTGGTCATTTAAGTTCCTGTACAAGCAATGGAGAGAGATTGTGATAGAGGGCAATTCATCCAGTCTATCTCATACATCTATCTTAAAACAGGATGAATTGCCATTTGGAGGGACCTATCTTTCTTCATTTACTATAAGGGGAACCTGGACAAATAGCTCAGATGAAACCCCTAACTTTAGATGGCTAAATGTAGTGAAGATGAATTATACTCTAAATCAAAATAATACAAATAATACATAAAAGCCACAATGCACAGGTCAAAGTTAAGGCACTTGTGATGAAATATTTATCTTCTTGTTCTTGGTAAGAAAAATGTAGGAGTTTTGCTTTCCAGGAAACTTCAAGATTCACAAGGACCCTAAACTATTAATTTCCTTGTTTTCCATTTTGCCAGGTTTAAGTGAGTGAATAAGTAACTACATTGTTTATCACTGAAGTCTTTTCAAAGTCTTTTCATGTAGTTTTTCAAAAAAGGATCAAGTGCTTGTTATGTGTTTGGAAGCAGTTACAAGACCTGAAGCAAGAATAGCAGCACCTCTTGGATTATCTGCCAGTTATGCTAAATACAGTTGCATGAAGGCATGGTAGTGATCATTATACCTGCATTTCCTTTCAAAACAGTAGTTTAAAAGTCATTATTCTTCTATTCTAAGTAGGCTAGAAGGTCTCTCTTCCCTCAGCTTAATTTTTTTTTCTGTGAAAGAGAACTTATTCAACAACATTAGCTCGGCGGTACACAGCTCTCTGCCTCACAAGTTGAGACCCCTTCCCCATTCTAATTGTTGCCTTCCTGAGATTTTCTTCTCACAGGATTGTCTCTCTGGGCCCCAGAAGCCCTGCTGGTCACCTTCTCCCCACTTTCACAGTGAAAAATGAAGAAAGGATGGAGTTTTTCAAATACCGAGGAAGAAATGAAGCAATAACCTGGGGACAGTAAGAATTGCTGTTTCTGAAGAAAATCAGAGTTAGAGGAGCAGATCCTGCAAGATCATACAGGAGTGCAGGCTATTTTACTGATTCCCAAAAGCCTATATTGCATCATCCATAAATCTTCTATGAATTGAATCAACTTTCTTTTAATTCTTAAAACGTTATAAGTATTTTTTTCTATTGCCATATTAACTGTTCAGATGCACAACAACCACTCTGAAGTTTTAATATCTCTAATGAGAAGTACTTTAATTTGTTTAAAAAATGTTTGGATAGAGAAATCTTAAATCATTATCATCAGTTTTAGTGTCTCCTATGTAGTAGTTCACTCCATGTGGGTACTACCGATCTTAAAAGTTTTACTTTGCACACCTTTGGGATAGCAGCTACTGTTTGTCCAGAAAATACATCCATGTGTGTTTTTCAAATAACTAAATATACATAGGCTGTGTGTAAATATTAATAGGCAGTATGCATAATAGACCAGAATGGCCTTGACTACACCTTCTTTTGAAGGAGATTTGTTGTAAATTGAAATTCTGACCATCAAGAAACTTAATAAAAACTGCTTGAAGAAGAACTTCTTAAACAACTAGGAAGATCCAGAGAAGACTCACAGAAGTGAGGGCAATACTGCTCAGTGTGGCAAATCGAATGCTACTAAAAAGGCAAAGACAAATATAAACCAGCGAAAGCAAATGTTTTTCTAACACTTCACTACCACTGTAGGTATCCTGAAAGCAATTGATAGAAAGCCTGGTTAAGTCATACTAAAATCACATTCACTGAAGATGGAAAACACGTCTTTGATTACTTCTGTTCTCTCATTACAGATGATGATCAGAGAGAGTTCCCATCCTTCACGTGTAGATGATTTTTTCCTGATGCAAAGATAAAGGTGCAAAGATGCAAAGAACAGGCATGGAGGTGAGAGACACTTTGCAGCTTGAGACAAGCTCTTACATAACTGAACGCCTTCAAAGGGGGGCTCTTTGGAATGCACGTGGAGCAGGGCAAGCATCAGTACATTGTCCCAGTGATATTAGAATGAAAGAATTTTGGTTTTACATTCACACCACTGATATAATCAAATGTTTGTGGAAATACCTAACAAATAATAAGTAACACATACATGGCCTAATGAAGATAAAAGGAACAAGAATATCTGTGAATTTTTAATCTGAAACTAAAGAAAATTTCATTAATTAGATTTAATGACATTAAATATTTAAAGCTATTTTTTGTTTAACATTTTATTTTTAATGTTTTTAAAACATGTCATTTTTCTACCACATATCTTTTCTTTAAATTATCAGCAACTATTATAACAAAAAGTCTTCAAATGAATTGGCAAAATTCCTTTCTTCTGGAGACACCACAGATTAATTTGTCACAGTATCTAATTCATCACATTGATTAAAAAATCCTGTTTAGATCATCATTGGAAATATTTCTACTGTTCACTTTTATAGCACATTAAATACCAATATCTCAGAGTATTCGGAAACATTAATGAATCACAGCTTAGGTACTAAATAGGAAGTATTATCCCCCATTTAAAAAAAAAAGAAAGATAATAAACCATGTGACATAAAGACAATCTTTGGTCAAATACTGGTTGCTCCACTCAATACAGGAGTAACTACATGAAATTCTCTGACCTGTTTTATGCAGAAAGATCAGATAAGGTGATCTAATGGTCTCTAATGGCTTAAAAATCTATGGAACTGCCAAATGACTTCTGGAAGGCCAGAAGGTGAATGACTGAGAGCCACTGAATTGTACATATCAATAGGAAACAATTATACAATCAGCATATTCTTTTCCATCAGTATAAATACTAAAAATACATCAGGAAATTATTTACTAGGAAAGAGTTCTTCGGTCATTATGCTACTTTTTGATTACGTTACACTATTCCTGGATGCATTGTTCTTAACAAGAAAATCTACTGGCTAATTGTTAAAATTCTATTAAATTGACTCCATGATGGATTAAAACCATTTCAACTTTACTCAAAGAACATGTTCACCATAAGAAATAGAGAAATAAATACCTGGATTCATAATTGCACTGTTCTATTTGCCCGTGTAAGTGAAAAGAAAGATTTGTAGTCCTCTCTAAGGGTAAAATATCTTAAATAATTTTATGGGAAAGCATGGTCCCTAATGATCTGGACAGTCAAATGTTCTGCTAACGTCAAACTCCTAACAAAGTAACCATAAGAAAGAAAAGCACTGTATAGTAAAGGAATGAAATAGTTAAGAAAATATAGGTTAGCATTTTCCCTTTTGATCTTTCTTTATGAGAACATGATATTGATTATTAAATATACACTATATTTTACAATAAAGCCCTAACAAAGAGAACAGCTCATCTACTTTGAANGTTCCACTTAAACATGAGAAGAAACTTCTTCTCAGTGAGGGTAACAGGACACTGGAACAGGCTGCCCGGGGAGGTTGTGGAGTCTCCTTCTCTGGAGACATTCAAAACCTGCCTGGACGCCTTCCTGTGTAACCTTATCTAGGTGTTCCTGCTCCGGCAGGGGGATTGGACTAGATGATCTTTTGAGGTCCCTTCCAATCCCTGACATTCTGTGATTCTGTGATTCTGTGACTATATTAGATCAAAGTGTTGAACTTGGCAATTATTCTTACTGTTTTGTATCCCAGCCTCTTGATAATTTACTTGCAAATTCACTTTATAATATATATATTTAATACAGTTTGCCCTTGACAAATCTTTACAAATATTTACCCCTATTTTCAAAACTTTCATCAAAGAAATCAAGATCAGAAGATAACTTTATGTTATCGTACCTGTTACGTCAGTTCTGCTTTCAGAAGGAGTTTTGCATATGCCAGTGTATGTACTTATTTTGCCCATGACATAAAGCTATATGGCTGTGATCCTGCATTTGTCGTTATCCACTAGCTAGCTATTTTGGTATGCACTTGCTGAAAAGCTTGGGTGACAGAAATATGATATCACCATTGGAGAACCAGTTCTTGAGGAAAAAATAACACTCAGAGCACCTTGCAAACAGGCTGTTCAAACCCAGCGATGTTTGAAACCTCTCTCTCTCTGAGGCTGACACTATGCAATCCTCTGCAGAGGGCACAGATGTCATCCTGGTGTTGAAAAAGAGTTGCTGCAAAGAGACCGTAGCCTCTATTTGTCTGTTAAATGATGGATTGCTATTCAAAGCTATCAAAACCAGCCTGCGCTGAGGGGACATGGTCTATTGTCCTCCCTCCCCACACATTAAAGGTAGATTAACTTTAGAAATAATATATAGCTTCTGAAGTCATAGAAGGCAAGGTGTTTTATTAGGTCCAGCGATTAGTTTTAGGCCATGATTAGTTTTCTACAGTGTGCAGCAAGAGATATCATAATGAAGTTGCCATAATTTCTAGTTTTTTACAGACAGCTGTCACAGAAACAGCAGGAATTGTTCCAAAGTGCAGGACAACTTTCCATAGAGAAGTGAAAGCCAAGGAGGCAAGCAAGTTTCATTTATTTAGGATTTGAGCTCAGTAGGCGATGTTAACATTTTATAAAGGTTCCACTGGAGAACAGTCCCACCAATACCAGTGGAAAAGCTCCATTCTCAATCCTCTCTGATCTCACACCTTTACAAATGCTGTACAGGACCTCTGTGAACAGCTTCACCAGCCTTCATATTTTCACTCAAACCATAGAATAGGTTAGATAGAAGGGCTTTATGAATATAATATTAATTGTTTTTAGAATATAACAATTATTTATTTACATATTACAATTTTTTATTTATAAAATTGTGAAATTTGATCTGGAAGTAAAATGCCTTCATTCTCCCATTACCAACACGAGGACCAGGCCAAGCCTGATCTCAGAAGGCTGGTTGCCAGATCAATTTAAAGTTTCTGGATGAAAGCGAGGGTAAACCAGTGAAGATGGATGCCAGTCCTTGTTATCCGCACTTGGGCAGGAGGCAGGATGCCATCAGGGAAGCTAATGGTCCGTTAGCTACTCTGTGAGGGCCAGACAGGGGACAGGAGAATATGGACATGCCAGATATGGTGGGAGCAGCGGGAAAGGAAAATGCGTTAGGAGACAGGACAGCAAATTGAGTGAGACTAATGTAGGGACCAGGAGGGAGGCGAAGAGGGGCAGACAAGCGTGAAGATGAGGATGCAGAGTCAGAGTGCAGGCGAATGTGCTGTAACAGAGCAGAGGAGTACGAAATCGTGAGAAGAGGAGGAAGTATGGAGGTCAAGCAAACGCTGTGGCATGGGAGCTATGCGAAAACATGCAAAGAAAATTCAAGCAGGTAGTTGCTCTCACAGCAGGGATAGAGAAATCTGAGTCTCAGGGGTTCCTAGGAGATATAGTCTCTTGGATCAGTGAGCTGAGAGGTTGCATTTCTGCAGGGGTTTTTAAGGATAAATTTTAAACCTGCAAAAATACCACAGACAGGAAAGGGAAGATGGGAGAAAGAAGGAAATGGGAGTTTCTTGATGATGCTAAAAGGGAGAGAAAAAGGGACAAAAGGAAATTTTATTTGGATTTAAAATAAGAAGACCCTAATGATTTGAGGCAGCTACAAATATGGAGGCTCAAGCTCATTATTTCCAAAGGTTTGGATATGGCAAAACAACATTGTTATTAAAATTATTGGCTATTTTGGAAGCATAGTTTTTACAGATAGGCCATTGTTCTCAGAACTGGAATTGCCAGGCTTTGTTTCATTACAGTATATAAACCAATATAATCCAACTAAGCAATTGTCATTGTTGCCCTTCTTTAAGGATCTCACTAAAGATGTATGCACTTACACAGGGTAGTTACAAATTAAATTAAGCCAGGCAGATTTTTAACATTAGACAATCTTCTTCATTCTGTTACATGAGAAAAATCACTTCTAGGATTCTTCTCTGGAGTTTCAGAGATCCATTGGTGTCAGAGCATGCTAATATAGAGTCCAGTGGCTGCCAAGATTTATCTTTTAAAGGTTTGCCAGTGTCATAGTGTACTGCTATTTTACAGTCCAGCAACTTCCAAGGTTTATCTTTTTTCAGAAACCCATATAAAAGTTATAACATCTTGGACAGTTTTGATAGGAAGCATCCATAATCACTGAAAGATTTAAAAGTATTTGAAGTTGGACACACTAATAATCTTCATTGCTTTCACAGCAGGTGTCACCTTTTACTTTGTAAATGCATCATGTCAGAGTCTCCCAAGAAGGGTGGCAAAACTTCTAGACTGATGGAGAGCACTGAAAAGGGTTGTGGGCAGATGATTTGGAAAAGGTTTTATTTTTTTGTGACTTTTTCAGTTGTAGCCTGTGTTTATGCAGAGAAATAGTTTCTGCAGAGATCCTGTCTAACTCACAAGCCCGTTTGTGCCAGGAAGGAAAGCCCTAAATACTCTGTACTCTCCATGGCACCATGAGTCAAATAGAAACCTGATTGAAGGCCACTGTATCTTCCTCTGCAGAGAGGGAGAGAACAAACATGAAGAGCTGGCAAAGCTTTGGTTATAGCTTTTTCTCTCTTTTTTTAGTCAGACCTATGAAGGCCTTGAGAAGTGAAGGCTTAGGGGAGACCTTGTCACCAGGTACCAGTACATAAAGGGTGGCTACCAAGAAGGTGGAGACTCCCTTTTTACAAGGAATCACATGGAAAAAACAAGGTACAAATTAAGTGTCACTTAAACTATATTTTTACCTTGAAAGTTTGGACTAGATGACCTTTGGGGACCCTTCTAACCTGGTATTCTATGATTCTATGCCTTCATAAAATGGGAAATAATCTGTACTAAAAGCAGATCTGGTGTAGGGTGCCATTTAAGCACTAGGAAATTGAAAAGAAATGCTGAACCACACTCAGATACTGGTTCTGCTGTTACAGTCTCAAAAATACTTTCCAGCTCTTGAGACAGACTTCTTACCTTGTATAAAAGCCAAAAAATAATTGCTTTATTAATATGTATTTTTAAAAACTCAGGCAAATGGATTTTCAGGAGGTGATTTTTAGTATATACAACACAGTCATTCTAAGCTAGTTATCATGATAGTTTTGAGTTTTCTAGAATGACTTTCTCCTTTCTAAACATCTACAGAAAATGGAAATTACTCAAGATATACTTCATCTTACTGTGTTTATGTAGTCATTCATAAGCCACTGGTTTTATTCCAGTTGAGGAATAACTGGACTTTGTTAAGGACTCCTCACAGTTCGTTAGTCAGGATGTTATCCAATAACTTCCAGGATAGCAAAACTTGAATTAGACAACTTTATTTATACGATTTAGTAAAGTCATTTCATATACTATAACCTGTCTATGTAATATTTTTTCAAGATTTTTATCAAAGTGAATATAAGATGCCACAATATGTGTTTTTATTAATCTGCTACTGCTACTTATTTATCTGATTCTTGTAAGTTTTTTTCTGTAGTAACTTTTGTGGTATGTTTGAAACATAAACTTCACAAATATTATCTGAGTAGTGAAGAAGGAGGAGCTTGTGAATACTGTTCTATTGGACCATACATAGAACTCAAAAAGCCCAGCTATCAAAATAGCCTTGTTTAGGGCACAGATTAATGAAATGCATCTCTGAGATCAGTCCACAGACAACATACAAATTGGTATTTCCCTTCTGAAATTTGGCAAAAACCAAAACAAGGATGAAAGAGTCAATATAATTGGAAATTGTCAGAAATCTCAATACACTTTTGGAGCAATTCTACTAGATCACCTAATTTGAAAGATTCCAAATATAGACATTCAGATTCCTCCTGAAAATGGGTAATCTCAAACTTGAGGTTACCTGTAGATGCCATCTGTCTGCTATCAGTGAAAGAAGACATGTCAAAGAAGGGTCACTATTAACAAGACACAAGCAGAGTTTGCTGGATCTGCCTGGTCATTAGTGCCACATGGGAGGGTGACCAGTTGTAAAACTGATGTCAAGTTGGATGTTCACTGAGGAGTATCAGTACAAGGTGCTGAGATGTGCAATGGAGATCCCAGTCAAAACATTCATTTCAAGAACACAGATGCAAGATGCAAGTCCCCAAAAGACAGATCTTTCCATATGTGAGTGTTCTCATGAACAAACCAGGCCTCATCAAACTGTCACTCAATGAACAGAGAAACAAAAACAGCTTACATCATTAACGTATGCAGCATTGTTATCTGTTTTGTGACTCCCTTTCTCTCAAGCAACTAAAGATACTCTTGAGGAAAATGAACAGTCCAAGATCATTTTGCAATAAGGCACAATATGTATTATTGTTTGAACTTCATGTCTCAAACTATGGTAGAAGCCACTGTCATTGCAGAAGGCAGATATCTTTGACCAAGAAGGAAAGATTTAATCTCCAAAATATGTGGGTTGGTTTGTTCTAAGTCCCCAACACTTCAGCTGCAGTCCTTGTTTACCCATTGTCCATTAGTTTCTACTAATTCGGTCTGTATGAAATCCTTTTCTTTGAAGTCTGTTGCCAACTGATTAAATGATCCAAACTTTCCAGTACATGGATTTATGAGCAATTAAGAGTTTCTCAGACTCGGTATTCAGGAAATATAGCTCATTATATGCTGCAAAGGCATTTGGCCAATTTAAGGAGATTCTTCAATAGAAAATTTGTTGTTTCCTAACAATGTTGCCCAGTCTTTTCCTTTTCCTATATTTTACCCTGAACACTTTTCTTCACATCCTACAATGGCTCTAATCTGAACAGCTATTCCATTTGAAAAAAAAATTGTTATATTTTACCTAGATGTCTTCAAATGGTAAATTTACTGAGCTCGTCTAATGGCTCTGATATAATGGATGAAAAAACTCCATTGCCTGAGTGCAGGTCTTGAGACATATATTCAGACAAATGTTTTATCTTATTGCCCTTTTCTCCTTATTCCAGGCAATATGTGCACAGTATGTTCATGTTAACGTATTTTCTCCAAAATCCAAGGTCCTGCAGTTCTTTCTGCCAACTCTGCCATTTGTTCAAAATCTCTATTCTTAAATGGCAATTTTCCTTTTAGACCTACAGGGAATGGATCTGAGTGTGCCACTATATAAAAAGTTAGATTTTCTGAGCCTTTCATCTTCTATCCCTTGGATAATTTTCCTACTTGTGCTAAAGTAGTGTCATTTCTATTGAAAGACTGCTCTTTTGAAATTTGTCACTGGGTGGTTCTCCAAACTTTATTAGCGGATTCTAATAGCACCTTTTATTTACTGGACAATTCTTAAGTGCTTTAAGTAGCTAGTGCTGTAGCAAAGCAATCTCACAAGCAGTTTTGAAAGATTTATTGTCTGGGTGCAATTTTTTGTGAATGGACTTGCTGCTCAGACTATGTTCAATGCTATTTGCAAAAGCATCACAAAGAAGGGTATCTGAGTTAAAGTTGGCAGGAAACCATTTAAAATAATACCGGAGTCCAGTCAGGGCCAGCTCTCAGCTCTCTGACACTAGCAAAAGATCAAGTCATGGTGCATCATGTGCAATTACATGCACCTACTTTGTCAAGCGCAAATCTCAGTAAAGTCATTCATGTATATAAGTGTTTGCAGTTTCAAATCCCATTCTTGGTGAATGTATTTTCCATGTTTACTCACAGTTCTAGGTAAAAGTCTCAGAGATCTTAAGAAAAAAAAAACCAAACAAACCCAAACCACACATATTTCTCTTTGGCTTAAAACAAATCATCATTAAAAAATGTATTAAACTATTTCTGACCTGCTTACGAACCAAAATTTATGGTTTGTAAGGCTTACTCTTTGTAACCCTTAAACTGCTGCCTGAATCTTCCTTAGAAAGCTAGTGAAAAATGTTATTGGATATATTTCCAGAATATGTTTTAAATTGTTGGCTAGTACCTACATTTAAACTTCTTCCAACGCTATGCAAGACCACCTTATGTTTCCCCAGAGCTACTAGTATCTATATACAAGATGATTAGCTATAAACTCTCCATAAAAGACATCGAATTTTTCGTTTCATCAGGGTTGCATTGTGCACAGGCAACTTATTACTATTAAATAAATAAAAAAAAAAAGAGAGGAGAAAATATAAATTAATCTATTTATAGATAAATTAAATGTCTGTAACAACAACAAAAGACTACTCACTTCCTGAATTGCATTTTCAAAAATAGTAAGAGTTTCACTGTTTATTGTCCTTCTCTAGATGAGACAGAGAGCCTGCCCTCTATCAGCAGCCTCTAAACGCTATCGATAAGCAGCGCTAACAGCATTTTACCACTCTCAGTGATTGTGCTGTCATATACATCCCATATATATCACATATGCATGTTGACATATCATCTACATGTATATGAGTATATATTAATATGTATATATGGAATATATACATATGTATATATGTGCATATTTATGAAGAAAATCAGGAACATCAAATGTTCATGAATGGTTTTCCAGCCCTCTGCAGTACACATAATATAGAGTACAACCACCAGTTTTTGAGCATTTCCATTCTAGAGAAAGTAACATTATGTATATAAAATATTCCCCTTCAAGGTAGAGTTTCTTAACAGCCCCTTTTCACTCAAAACTCCTTACTTCACAGTAAGATCTTTCAGTTTCAGTTGAGATTAAAGAAATGAACTGGTGAAAGAAGAAAAAAAATGCACCTCTACACAGCCCATCTATTCATGTAACACATACACCACACACGAACACTGTCAGCAGCCTAGCATCCTGTCCCACACATTTCTATCATGAAATATGCATTAATAAAAAGCCCCCATATCCAATGACAACACCTAGATAAAGCTCCCACATCAGTCACGTTTCTAAAGGAATTTTGTTTTGTGTTCTCTAATTGAATCCCCTGAAAATACACCAGAAAGGTGAGAATTTTTTTTCTTCTTTTTTCTCTGATTCTTAATTACCCCCTCCTGAAAGGAACAGACATCAAATAATAGAAAGACTATTATAGGAAACTTTCAATACAAAACTGAAATCTCTCATTACTGAGATCTTTAAGAGATAATAATTTTACTTAAATTATCTGGGATAGACACAACTTTGAAGAATGCAAAGGTAAAACCACTGGCAGAGCAGTTGCTTGTTTGATGGCAGGCACAAGCTCAAGAGCCACACACATGCCCCTGTCCTAAGAGGAAAATTCACTCTGACAAGTGAAGGTCAGCTAAAATGTTTCTTCTTCTCAACCCACTGCTGAGCCTCTCACTCCTTTTATGATTTTTCTCTTCTATCATGACAAATAGTCTTAATTGTGACACTTTTGATGCACACGAAACAAAAATGTCCCAGATTAGCCCTAACTCCTGCACTCCAAAGGGGTTAATATATTGGAACCTGATTTCTGCAGAGAAAACTTGAGCCTTTGTTGCACAAAGAAAGATGTAGTTAAGAGTTTTCATTCCAGTCAAGCAGAAATGCAGCACTCTGAAAACCATGTTGATTGCAATATGAGCATTTAAGTAATATAATTACTTCAATGCTTACCAAAGAATAATATAGCGTGAGTCAGTTTTCTGCATCACACTGCCACTATATCCTGTACCTTTGGTGAACTGCGCAACTTTCAGCTTTATCATATTTGGCTGCTAAGCCTTCCCAAACAATTACACAGTTTGGTTATTTTAAGTAAAACGGATTTGTCACAATTGTCTCACTCTGCTGTTGCTGAACAACGGCAGGTGTGCAAAGGCAAGAAACTGCTTCAAATCCCACCTTGGCTCAACACAGAACACATGGAATGAAAATAAAGAGACAGAGACAGATGCTGCAGAAGTAGCATCCTCTTTCCTTTATCATCTCATCTCATTCCTCAAGGCAGCCAATCTCCTATCCCCTCCGCGCCAGTGACAGTAATCCTGTGTGAAGCAGTGTCACCATATAACCAGTACAGGGAAGCAGCAGTAACAATAATACTCAAGGTGCCTTTCCTATCTTTGCTTTTAAAAAGATCAAACTTTGGGACATTCAGGGAAATAAGAATGGTTGGATGCCCTCTGTGAAATCGCATCTTCGTTGGAATAGGAAACAGGTAGAGACAGAGCTACTGGCAGCTGTTCTGATTTAAAAAATCATGCTGTCGATATTACAGAGAAAGATTACAGGTAATTATGTACATGTGTAGAAGCATACAAACAGATAATTGAGAGACCAGAAATACGCTTGCTTTTTTGGAGAAAGTACCATATGAAAAGATAATGAGTAAAAACTCCAGACAAGTAGTTCCTATAAACCCCCACACCTGGTAAGCTGGAGCTCCCATCTGCCATCCTTCCTGCTTTTCTCAGTGCAGTTTTCTTTGTACAGAAATAGGGTATATTAGTGTCATCATCAGATCCAAGCACACTGTTGGGATTTAGATAATAATGCAACTGATCCCTCTTCGGGCTGTCAGTGTGAACGTGTGGCACACTGATGTGCAGACATGTGCAGAGATAATGCAAATTCAGAGGCACAGGCAAAATGTGTACCTGCATGCCAGCCTCTCCCAGCTTGAGCCCTCTGTGGGCTCCTATAAACAGCTGTATCCTAATGAATAACAAACAATGCTTTCCACACTCAGACAGTTAAACTGTCATGGGCACAATTGCTCTAAGTGGTCTGTGAAGGGTTGTAATACCAGTTTCTACCCCAATCCTCCCGTTCACAAAATTTACAGGTCCCACCTGCATTGGCAGTGCAAGTTTTAAACTCATTGACCCACTTCCACTGGCACCTTGGGGTGCATCAACCCAACACTCATCCACAGTTGGAAGCAGGGCACCAGTGCCCTGGTCTTGGTCCTGGCTGTACCAGGCTGCTCCTACAGACACCCTCAGAACCTCCAGTTGCTTTTCCTCCAGCTCCTTCCTCTTTTCTCTCCTCTTATGAACATCCCAGCTGCTGTTACTGGTTTGTGTTAATCCTGGAAGCCTGTAAAGCCAAGCCTAACCAACCTCCTCTCATATCTTCCTTCTTCTCCAGGAGATGTCTATGTGCCTTATGTTAAGTAGTGCCCCATAAAGAAACCTCAGTGTAATACGGAGGCCACCAGTCATCAAGATCAGTCTTCAGGTTGACAGCCATCTTTTAAAATCCAGTTGTATTTACTCCAGTGCCAAATTTTGTCCCTTGGGATGACTTATGAGCATCACCTTTCCCTAGATAAAATACTAGGATTCAACGCTGTTCTTTATAAATATAGACCTCAAATGCTCATGTATCTTCTTTGACAGGAATGACTACTAAGGTGATAAGATCTTAAAGCTTAAACAACCAGACAACTTATCTGAACACACTAAATAACATATTTTCTGTCAACTAAAAACTATTTTCCACCCCTGTGGAATAGAGCTAAGAAGAGTCTAATTCCTATGAAAATATTGGTGCATACTTTTGTGAATCAGTTCAGAAATGGATCAGAGAAAAATCTTTCCACTAAATATTTTCCTCAGGAAGTCTCAGCTACATAATTCAGCCATGCAAAAAGATGTTTAACTATAGTCAGTGAAGAGCCAAATTTAGCCACAATATATTTGGTGCTTCCGTTACATTTGGGAAGAACATTCTCAACAAGTCAATGCCTTTAAATAGTTGAATCCATCCTAAACTTCCCAATTAAAATACAATTTATGTTTAATTATTTTCACATTGGGGAAAGGTAATAAATACTCAGCTCTCCAGGAAATTATTTGGTTGAACTACCAATTTCAGAGGCAGCCAGCCCCAGTCAGGACTTAACAACTAGCAAGTCAATCAAAATAGCTACTTCATTTAGGTACTGCTAAAGTTCAAATCCACCCAAAAGGCTTGTTGGAAACACTGCTTAAACGCTGAGATAGAGGTCCATGATGGTCTCTTCTGCTTAGGTTCATCTTCTCACAGTGTGAAGCATTCCCAGCAGCACTGCCACTGGCCTAGTGGCAACATGCCCTGGGGGGGAGCAGATCTGCATCCTTCTCAAGGGTCCCAAGGAGAAGCAAATGTACCACTTGTCACTTGGTTATAGGCTATGATTTCCAATGAGGACTACATATACACCACCCTGAAAATGCTTTAAAAGAAGCCCTAAGGGACAATTTACACATTTTATAGTACATAATTCCCATATTTAAAAATAAACAAGCAAATAAAAGAATACAAATGTGAGAAGATGGATCTCTGTCCCTTCTTTCTGAATGTGCTCATCCCTTGGCTTCTCAGCCTGACACCACATCTGACCACTGTCTAGACCTCTGACTCCTGAAGTCATGGTTCCCCTGTGTCACAACTTTTCCAAGAAGAGGAAAGGTAGGTTTTTCTCCTCCAAACATAATAATCTGTCGGTTAATAAAAGTTTGTGCAAATTTGACCCCATGACAAGAGGAAAACAGAACAAAGGGAAAATGTCTGGCAGAGTGTCCCGGGTCCCAAGTGGACAGGGGTGCAAAGTTTTGGTCTCCACAGAACCAGTGTCTCTACAAGCTAGATCTGTGCAAGTCCTGGCATAACATGTGATCCAGAAAACCTGTCAGACAATGCCAAGTCCTTTCTTTCTGGGGAAATTCATGGCACTTAATTTAGATGGACTGTATTTTGCTGCTGTGCCTGAAAATATATTAAAGCAAAATAAAGCTACAGGTAGGGACCCAAAAGCATACAGCTTTGATCTTAACCTCATGACTGATTTTCACTCCAAGTCAAGTCTCTTTCTTTTGTTCTTCAGCCGAGAAGCAGAACCTGGTATTTTGTGTTAATTGTTTTCTATTTTTGTTTTTCCAGTCTTCAGGCTTCTCTAATTCCTTCTATACCTTTCTCCAGTCACTTCTTTCAGTAACAGTTATATCCGGTTTTGTTTAGTCAGCAAGTTTAATGTGTACCCCAGCGTTATGTTTTGAAGTATGTCAGGGTACCAGCAAAATAAGATGTGACCTAGAAGCTACCTTTGAGGAGTTCTGTCACCTTCCTCTGTTCTCTGCAGTCAGAGAATTACAGCATGACTGAGGTTGGAAGGGATCTCTGGAGGTCATGTCGTTCAAGCCTACTGCTTGAACAAGGCTACCTAGAGTTGGTTGCCCTTGACGCTCTCCAGACGGCTTTTGAATATCTCCAAGGATAGAGATTCCATAGCATCTCTGGGCAGCCTGGCCAGTGCTCGGTCAGTAACAAAGTGCTTCCTGATGTTCAGAGGGAACTTCATGTGTTTCAGTTTGCACCCACTGGTTTGTGTCTCTCTGTTCCTGTCACTGGGCACCACCGAAAAAATCCTGACTTTGTCCTTCTTACACCCTTTCTCAGGTATTCATATACATTAATAAGATGCCTCCAAGCCTTCTCTTCTCTGGACTAAACAGTCCCAGCCCTTTCAGTCTTTCCTCATATGCAAACCTCATGAAGTTCAACAAGACCAAGTGCAAGGTCCTCCACCTGGGTCGGGACAATCCCAAGCACAAGCACAGTCTGGGTGATAAGTGAGTTGAGAGCAGCCCTGCAGAGATGGACTCGGGGATGTTGGTGGATAAAAAGCTGAATATAAGCCAGCAGTGTATGCTTGCAGCCCAGGAAGCCAATAGCATCCTGGGCTGCATCAAAAGAAGTGTGACCAGAAGGTTCAGGGAGGGGATTCCACCCCTTTACTCTGCTCTCATGAGACCCCACATGAAGTACTGCATCCAGCTCTGGAGCTTCCATTACAAGAAAGACATGGATTTTCCCAAGTAGGGACAGAGGAGGGCCACAAAGATGATGAGGGGGTACAAAATCTCCCCTATGAGGACAGGTTGAAGAGTTGGGGTTGCTCAGCCTAGAGAAGAGAAGGCTCTGGAGAGACCTTATAACAGCCTTCACAAAGGAGACCTACAGAAAGTTGAGGAAGGACTCTTTATCAGGGAGTGCAGTGATAGGATGAGGGATAATGGTTTCAAATTGAAAGAGAGTAGAATTAGATTAGATATTAGGAAGAAATTATTACCATGAGGGTGGTGAAACACTGAAACAGGTTACCCAGAGAATTTGTGGATGCCCCCTCCCTGGAAGTGTTTAAGGCCAGATTGGATTGGACTTTGAGCAACCTGATCTGGTGAACAGACTGTCCAGAGTTCTGGAGTCTCCTTCTCTGAAGACGTTAAAAATTTACCTGGATGCAGTCCTGTCCAATCTGGTCTAGGTGTCCTTGCTCATGCAGGGAGCTTGAAACTTGATGATCTTTAAGGTCCCTTCCAACCCATGTAGGGTTATGCTTTGAAGAGAGCCAGGCCTGGGGGTATGCGGAGTTCAGCTGCAGATCAAGGCAGACGGAATGTATTGATGTGCTAACGGCGCCACGGCTCCACAGTTAAGATAAACACTTTGGAGGGGATTATGTGAAGCGTGTAAGAACAGGATGTGTTTTGTAGCCAGTGGTAGTGCTTTCAAGGACTTGTACTTGAAGCCTGCAACCAATCATGTACTGACTACCGCATGTAGAGAAGCGTGTTACTGTATAAATATCGGGGTGATCCGTGAATAAAGTGTCGACTTATGCACATCATATTGGTGTTGCGTCATCCAGGCCTCACATGAATCCCCACAAAACCATACCATTCTATGATTCTCTGATGAAATGAGAGTTGTTCCAGTCATCTTTGTGGTCCCTCACTGGATTCTTTGCAAGAGCTCCATATGTCTTTTGCACTGGGAAGCCCAGAACGAGGCACTACTCCAGTCCCCACCAGTGCCAAGGATCACAGCTGTGATTGTTTATAGAGCTCTTGCTTTATCCATCTTAAAATTCTGGAATTATGCTCACGTCTTTTCCAGCTTAATTAATAATCTTCCATCACATAATTCAGTGCAGTTCAGATAAGAACACAGGAACATGATAGTCATACTGATCAGACTAAAGGTCCATCTGTCAGTAGCAAATGTTTAAGAAAGAATAAAAATGGGGTGAGTATATGGCTTTATTTCCCCCAAAGTGTCTCCTAACCTCCATAAATGTATGGCTCAGAGAATTCCTAATTGGAATAAGTGTCTATATATTTAATAGCCTTGGAGGCACTTTTCTTCAATGAATTTTTCTGATTGTTTTATGAATTTACGCAGACTTCAAGCATTGACAACATCCAGTATCAAGGAGTCCTTCAGGTAAGTGTGGTAGATGAGATCAATTGTGTTTTCTGTGTCTAAAAATAAGTTACTTCTCCAGGGATAGATAGCAGACTGGTTTGGCTAAAGTTATCTTTATTAAACCTTTTTGCCTCTTTACCTTCCACTTACCTCCATGTCTTCAATTTTTCCTTCCTTGAACTCAGACAAAAGACCTGTCTTTGTTAGATCGCTTTTTCTGTCTGCCTAAATGTAAGGGCTATGTTTGCTATTCTTCAAACCCCTCATACAATCATGCCCTGCTTAAAAATCTTTTACAGCCTGGATCACGAACAATTCCACTTCTGGCTGCATCAGCTCTTTCGGAACACCAAGTGAATTCAGCTCTTTGAATTTTGCTTCATCACACATATATTAACTTCAATTTCATCCTTATTGATACCTAGTTCTAAGAGTATCAGAACTACCGAATCCTGGTCTCCTATTGCTTTGTGGAGCCCAATGTTAAGAACCCATGATCCTTTTCTGATGTCTAATAGGTGCTGAACACATGTTGTGGGTTGGGAGCCATAACAGAGCTCTTCAATTTTATCCAGTTGTCTATTATCTTTGACAGTTCTATTCTCCTCCAAATGTGGCTGAAATCAGATGGTGGGTTCGAAAACTGCCTTACAGACAGCTGGAGTGAGGCCCAAGACTCAGAGACTACAACATTTAGGGGGTTTTTTTGTAAATGTAGAATTGAGTTTTGACTGTCGTCACCAGGAATTCCTTCTATCATTACAAGATTGTATCTTTTTCAGGTTGAGATAAATTATTTGTGTTTCATTAATACTAATACTTAAATGGTCGACATGTTGCTAAGGCTGAACATCTGGAAGGATTTGTCTTAAGTTTATAATTAAAGGCAAAATTTCGAGACTTATAGTATCTGAGCAAGCATTGGGGTCATGATCTCATGGAATGAATAAAGGGAATGCTAAATTTTATAAACGATTCTAGCTGATGAGAGCAATTCTCTCATTTATGTCAAGTCTATATCAAGCTCTACCTCATATTTAACTGTTTGTAAGATTTAATCTATCTTTAAGGTATATGTTGCCAAGAACTCCTAGAAAACTGGTCTAACATTAAAAAAATAGTATAATTTATTTACTTTAATTCCTAAATTTATTTTATTCCCTCTGTAGTCTTGCCACCCACTCTAGGTTATTTATGTGCCCATCCTTGAGTTAAGGATAGGTTAAAATTAAAGTACTTAAATACACCATCTGCAAATACAAAGTACTAGTATGCTATAAAGCTAACCCTGCTAAGTAGGACAAAATAAGCCAAATTTTACTCCTATTCACATAGGTTAGTGAGCAGATGATAGTCCCAAGGATTCAGTCTACATTTGGTTGCTAAAATGATGGTTTATTCCTTGATAACTGACAAAGGCATTATTTGTGAGTTTTTAGTCATTATTTATTTATCACTGAAAATTAATCTTTCGCCTACTGGAATACTAGCCTAAAATGATAAAAGCTTGTGATTATTTCTTCATTCATTCTTTGAATGAATTTTTTAAAAGCCAAATTATTTGTATATCTTTATGGAAAATTCCTCTGTAGCTGTGGGTGGAAGGAAGGAAGGAAACTTGTTAAGTAATTCTGAATTCATTTTAGCAAACTTCTTTTTTTTTTTGCTACATAGAAGCATATTTATGTTTTTAATTAAAAAATAAAGAGGCTATAAATTGCTGGTCAATTTTGCAATGTTCTGTCACCTCCCATTAATGCAAATATAGAAGATCTATTTCATAAAATTAATATATGGAGCAAGGATTCATGTGGCAGGCTGATAGTTTCTCTTTTTACAGTACCTAGTGCAACCTAGCTATAGCTATAAACTAGCTGATGTCTCTCAGCTCTAGAGTAATATAAATGTTAATAAATTCCACCAGTTAAAATGTGATGTTCAGAGAAGGATTACTAAACAGGTACTTACATAAGCATTATCAAAGAGTTGTACCTATTTTATATAACTGATCAGTCATTAAGCACAATAGGGAAAAGAACAATACACAGGGGACTTGCATGGCATTTTGCTTTTTTATATGTAGGCTAGCAGCTCGGATAGTATTCAGAAGAGACACAAAGATTATAATAATCAGATTTGCTTTTTTAGTGCTGTCACCGTTACTGGGTTAGCTGCACATCAGATCCCTCCTTAGTCCCTCCCTGTCTCACATGTGCCTTCCTGAGTGGCAGATGAGCTGCCTCGTTCCCCCTGAGGTTAAATCCTGCAGATCCCTGACTCACAGCCCCATCCCCAGCTGCAGAGGGTTACCCAGCCAACTGTGTCTCCACAGCAAACCTTGATGAATTTCGTACTTGAAAGGGATCTTTTTTTGGTTTGACTTCCAGTAGGGGATGCAGTGACTCAGAACAGCTTTTTCAACACAAAAGTGCAGCACTAAGACCATATGACAATAAAAAATGTCCTAAACCCAAAGCAAATGAATAAAGGTTATTTCATCTAAAACTTAAGTAGGTCTAGCTTATGTCAGACACTATCCCTAGAGGATAGAAAGTCACTAGGATGTAATACCTATCTCTCTATTCCTCTTCTCTCCCTTCCTTGTTGGAGCTCAAGATTTTTCAGATGTGAAAACCCCTCAGAGCAACTGAGCTCCTAATTATTTCTCATCAAGATACTCCAGCAAAGGACACATGAAAACCATTGAAAAATAATATTTCTTCTACATTCTTCTACTCTAAAAAAATTGTTTAAATCTGAAAAATTTACTATATGATCTCTTTACTATTCCCACAGAATCAGTCTGAGTCAGCTCAAAAATCTAAAAATATAGAATTTTAAAAACACTGCAAAATAACACTAGACATAGACTCCTATTCAGTACTTAAAAATGCCCCCTAATCTTAGCATGATCACAAGTGTCTCTGTTTAAGGCTCAGGGCAACCCCCACAGAGCAGAATTAGTTTCACCCCTCTTCCTCCTCCCCTCTTCCCTCCCAGGGGAGGAAGAAAGGCCTCACACAAAGTTGGAAAATTAAGATCACAACTTTTAACAGGGAGTAACAAAAGGGATATCAGAGGAAGGGAAATATACAGAAGTAACAAGGGAAGGTATATATACAAATATATACAACACCGATCCTCGGATGTCACTGGATTTCTCCCGAGCCACGTGGAGTTGTAGCAGCCACAGAGCCGTCCGGAGCCAGCAGCAAATTCCAGCGAGGAGGAGGAGGAGGAGCGGAACTTCCTGTGTCCTTTATATAAAGTGTGGCAGGAGTGTGGCAGGAAGGGGAGTGGAATAGCCGCTCCACCTGTCCCTTCCCTTCCCCAAACCTTAAACCACAACAACAAGTCAAGGATGATAAAAGGGTTTGTTACGTTCTGACAAATAGCCATTGTTCCAAATAGAAAATATTAAGGAGTATTAATTCACAGTTTTGTAATTGCAAGATTTCTGTTTGATCATGTACAATACAGGGATGTAAACCTACAAAACATGGAACTCAGGATCTGGAAGAATCATCTCATCCTGCAAGATTTCTCAAAGTAAGGAGCACAGCAAAGGCTGCAAAAATGAACAGAGGCTGGCAAAGATGGGAGCAAGGCACACATCTCTGAGTTGTTCTTCAGGGTTCGAAACAGTATAATGCCAGAATAATTGTTTCAGGTGCTCTCTAGTTAGAGGAAAGGAACTCTGAAGTATCATTTACTCAATAGCCATGAAGCCCCTTTCACCTTACCACCCCCTGAAAAACACAAGAAAAGCCCAATCGATCATAATTTATTTAATCATGGACCTCCTCAACTTTCAAGACTGTTCCAAGAACATTCATAAGGGAAAGCAGTATTCCCATTATTCATACCTGCACATAGTGCTATGGTACACCCAGTATCATTTTTGCTAAAAGTGACTAGCATATAAAAACTGTGAATTGTTGCCCAAAAGGTGAATTCCTCCACAATTGATCATTCATGTGCTTCTTGTATCTTCTTCTGAAACAGTCAGTATTGGCTGCTGTCAGGGACATAATAATCTATTAGACAAACTTATACCGATCCAGTGTAACACAGTGGTTCCTAAATGTTGTTTTTGCTTAACTGAAAACAGAATATTAAGTATGTATTTAAAGACATAGGAAAGCAATATCTAATAATACCTATGGAGTTCACAGATGAATGTGTTTCCTGTTATTGCTGTTGTTCCTTTGTGGAAATATACAGTCATTTTTCATCCCCTGCCCTTAGCTATAGCTCTTGTGTTATTTCAAACAAAGCCTACAAAGCACTGACCCCCCCAGAAACAGAATGTCATTTGGGATGACAAATTCTGTCATTGCATTATTGTAAAGACACAATTTAAAAGAGTTAAAATAGATATGCAAATTGCAATGTCTACTATTCAGAAACGTGCCTGCAGGAACATCAGGTACAAGCAATCGAGGAAGAAAAATGATGCTGTTCTAGGGATAGCACCTTGAATTTAAAGACAGGGCCCAGTTGAGGGCTGCAGAATGCAAATTCCCTTGTTAAACTGCTCATTTGTATATATTTAAAAGCAGACACCATAATTTAAAAAGCACTGTACATATTCTGAAGTCCATTTCTCCTGGGAAAGAGGGAAAGCCATTGACCATGTGCCTTCTGTCACTGACTGATCAGTGTGAAGAGTCTGCTGCAGATACCCACTGACAAGCCCGTGCTGGCAAAGTGGGGATACTTGACTGAAACAGCCACACTGGCAGTTGCTCCTGTTATTGATATAATCATCCTTCCTGTCCAACGGTATAACTAATTCCTCCTCTAGGATGTGATTTTGTTAATTCTACAAGGTGCACACATCCAAATCCAAACACAATAGCTTCTTTGTCCTAATAAAGGGCTGTAAGAGGCCTTTTCTCAAGTAGGTTGTTATATAAGGACACTTTCCAGAACCGGAAACAAAGAAATAAAAGCAGAGAAATATAAATATATTGCTATTTAATGCCAGCAATGTTCCAAGGATAAAGTAAAGAAAAATATACAGCAGGCTGCTTTTCTTTGGTGAAAATTTTTCAGTTGCCTGACAGAGTTTTCCTACAGAACAATAAAATACATATCTGTTAAAAGATGAATGGCCAAATTTGGATGATTTACCAATGCCAGGATTCACAAACTACTTTTTTAACTGCCTATTTGTCAAGTCAATCCTGTCATATAAAAGAGGCATAGATGTCAGCCTCAGCCACGTGCCCCAGCGCACAGGCACACACTGGTCACACACCAGCCCATACTCACCAGTCCAGGCACCTGCTCGGGAGGTAGACATGCATCTCCTCATGGCATGGGAAAACAGATGATGCACTCTTGGGAGAATGGAGCATCTCAGGGCAGCAGACAAACAGTTCTGATGTGTCACACAGCTGCAGAAGTTAACCTGTGATATTGTAGGACTTGTGTAATGCAGATCTTATTGGTTCCTTCTGGCTCTGATCCTCTGGAAGGACTTGTGATAACCAGATAACAGACTTTATTTAGAAAATAGCACCCACTTCAGTAATAACAACGACTTGGGTGAAACCAGCCATAAATGTGTGTTTGCAGTTACTGTATTCTGCAAGTGGCTTCAAAGGAAGCATTAAAGAAATTATCACTGTAAAAGTTCTTTTCTTAGTGTCAACAATTTCAATAAATTCCATTTACTTGAGTGCTTTTGTCAAGGGCAATTAATGTAATCTATTTCATTTTTCTTTTAACTGTATGTTTACAAGACTATTTTTTGTACAGTGAAATACAATTTGGTTTAAATAAAATGTTATAATTTGAGAATTTTCTGCATAGTCACTTAGTTTTGCAAGTTGTGATGGAAGCATTGTCAGGTTTTAGTGGATTTTAATGCTTCAGAAAGGTTTAGTTTGCAATTTTTTCTGACAAATATTAGTATCGCACATTTAACATCTTGAAAAGACTTAAAAAATAATGGAAAGAGCTTGGGGATAAGAAAAACACTATTTTCAAGGAAGGCATGTATTCATGGAGGTAAAAGAAATTGTAAAAGAATAGGTTTTATAAATTGAATTAGTATAATCTTCCCAAGAATAGAGTTAATGATACACATAATGTCTTACTGTGTTCAAGTGTATATATATATACACATACATACTTGCTACTATCTTTCTCTTATTCATAGAAAGGAATAGAAACTTGCACAGAAGTTGAATGTTTGGATAGTGCCACCAAAAGACCTTGCTGAAACTGACCTATCTGCTCCTGGACAAAGCTTGGATAGTCTGTGGTTGGAATATAAGGAGATAATAAAAAACCTCCCATAATTAAAAAATGGCTTCTCATAAAAGATAAGAATATTTACTTCTGCTCTATATTTCAATTTCTGTATTATAAATTATATCAAGCACAGAATACACTGACCTTTTAAAACCTAACATTTTAATAACTTCCTGTGAGACTGCATTAGAGTTACATAGATAAATATCCCTTGTGAAACCTTCCAAATTTGTTGAGTCAGCACAGTCTGCCAGAAAAGTTGTTCTGCAAGAATTGCTTAATTAGCTGTAGCCCCACACATCATCCACACCTTGAGAGGTGAAAAAGTGGAATGACAGCATTGTCCCCTGCTTTGACAGGTGTATGTTGTGCAGGTGGACAAGTAAGAGGGCGATCACACATAGTTTCATACTTTTCCTTCACTCTACTTGTAACAAAAAGTGAGGAGTCCAAATTACTCCCAAAATACAATGCCCCAATATCTGCTTAATCACTAACATAGTACTAAAATATCTTTGATTTGCAGTTTTCTTTGTCAAACTCATAATGACAGGTGAGCCCCCAGACCACCACTTAGTTTTTTCTTTTTACTGTAGCAGAAGGTGTCATTTCCAGGCATCAGACAGCTGAAGACCTGGTGTAGTGGGTCTGTC